>CM076578.1:1244040787-1244292137 GCA_034641835.2 Pinus albicaulis
AAAGAAAAATTGGTGTGCATGTTAAAGAAGAGCTTGTATGGCTTAAAACAGGCTCCAAGGTAGTGGTATCTAAAATTTGACAAGTTTATGTCTGAACAAGGTTATACTAGATGTCACTCTGATCATTGTGTTTATCTAAAAAGGAAAAATGATGACAGCTATATTATATTGTTATTGTATGTAGATGACATGCTTGTTGCAGGATCTAACATGCAGGAAATAAATGTGCTCAAAAGAAAATTGGCAAATTCATTTTCAATGAAGGATTTGGGAGCTGCAAAACAAATCCTTGGTATGAGGATAACTAGAGACAGGAAAAATCACAAATTAACACTGTCTCAGAATGAGTACATAGAAAAGGTGTTGAAAAGATTTAATATGCAGAATGCAAAACCAGTTAGTACACCTTTTGCTAGCCATTTAAAACTTAGTAAGGAGATGTGCCCAAAGACCCAAGAAGACATGGATTATATGTCTAAAGTTCCATATGCATCAGCAGTTGGAAGCTTAATGCATGCAATGGTCTGCACAAGGCCTGATATTGCACATGCAGTGGGAGTTGTAAGCAGGTACATGAATAAACTAGGAAAAGAACATTGGATGGCAGTAAAATGGATTCTCAGATATTTGAGAGGTACCACAAATCAAGCATTATGCTTTGGTGGTTCAAACATTGCTCTACAGGGATATGTTGATGCAGATATGGCAGGTGATAGAGATAACATGAGGAGCACTACAGGATATGTATTTACTGTAGGTGGAACAGCTGTCAGTTGGGTTTCAAAAATCCAAAGTGTTGTTGCACTTTCAACAACAGAAGCAGAGTATGTTGCTGCTACAGAGGCTAGTAAATAAATGATTTGGTTACAAAGGTTTATGGATGAATTGGGTAAGAAGCATGATATGGGCACGTTATACAGTGATAGCCAAAGTGCCATTCATCTTGAAAAGAACTCAACATTTTCAACATTTCATTCCAGGACTAAACACATACATCTCAAGTACCATTTCATACGGTCAGTATTGGAAGATGGAGAGTTGAAGCTGGAAAAGATACACACTAGCCAGAATCCTGCATATATGCTAACAAAAGTTGTAACCAGGGAGAAACTGAGAACATGCTCAGTTTCAATTGGTCTTCAAGGATGACGATGAAGATGAGGAACAACCATGTCCAAAGAGGAGTCATTGTCTAGCAAATGAAGTAGCGATGGAGTTGCTACAATCAGTCTCCAAGTGGGAGATTGTTGGGTGTGGAGCCTGATTATCTTGTTTACTTTGTATCACAGCATTGGACCCCTGTACCTTAAAAGGGGCGGCAACGCTGCCCAAAATTTAATCACTGCCGTGGGGGGTCCAGCGGAGGCAGCAGCGCTTTTTGGAGCCCCCCCCTGGCGGGGGTTCGGGGGCAGCGCCCCCGAAGCTAAAAACAGATGTAAAATTTCGTTGTAAAAGTATAGTAATTTCTAGTCAATTTGGGCCGTTCATTAGGCAAATGATCTGACGGTAGAAGTTATGTTTAGATTAGGGTTTTTTGCCCTAGAAGGCAACCCCTTGTATATATGAGGGTATTGTATTGCGGCTGTGGTATTGCGGCTGTAAAAAAAATATGTGGTATTTCTGAGGGGCGCAGAAACAAGAGAGGGAGATCATGAGAGAGAATAGGAGGATATTACAAATGATCCGTCGTAGGTTTTGTCTCTTCATTTTTGTCAGATAATAGAAAGGAAGGATCGGCTGTTGTGTGACGTAGCCCAAATCAAGAACTACGTATATTCCGTTCTCTCGTTTTATGTGTTTTGTGTGTTTGTATTTTTCCATATTTATTCATAAACTATCGTCGAATATTTATTTAATTTTCTAACATGGACTTTGTCAGCCATTTTGGCAAGGCTTCTATGCAAGTAAAATGCTAAATCTAATGATATCATGCCTGTGAAATGTAACAGCAGTTTGAAATGATAAGTATAGACTTTACGGTACCTTCCTTCACATGTGAAATATCTTTGGATGTTGAAAAGTAGCTTTGCATATTTTTCCTTGATACAGCTTTTGGATATTGCATTGCTTAAGTCCATGTCTTCATATTCAGGTTTCATAAACTCCTTGCATGGCTCCATGTCAAACCTAAAACCTTTAAACCAAGATTGTTGTCCCCTTGGTATCTCTGTCACAGTAGCTATGATCTCAAGTGTAACTGGCATATTTATCATCCCAACTTTTCTATTAGTTCCACTAAAATGTAAAGCAAACTCTTTGGATACCTGAGTGTGGCACCCTTGCAGCTTTTCACAAAATTTGAGACAGCCAGCTTTGCTAAAAGCCTCCATTACCATTTGATCCTCCATAACATCATTTTCATTCTCAGGTTCGTATCTTAGACAATGTCCCCCTCTGTGGACCTTCTTTTCCTCTGCCATGTTTCCTGTAGAAAACCTATTTGTTTCTATAAAACCTATAGGGTAGCCTCTCTTGACCAGATGAACAGCTTCACTTGATTTGATGAATCAGCCTCGCTTGATTTGATGAGAGTTGTCTTTGGATGGAACAACCATAAACTTATCCTTACTATTTCAGAGCTTGTACAACATATGTGAAGGTAAATGAAATAGGGATGACTTAATTAGGCAAAAAATCGAATTAGAGATGTCACCTCATGACCATATGATGTTTGATTGATACCCTATCATGAATATGATGACTGTAGTACAAGTGGGTACATCGAATCTGGTAATTAACTAACTCACCATACCCCTATCATGTCATTTCCCAACTGAAACTAACAAATCTCGGCTTATTTGACACGATAGCTACGAAACCGCGCTTTCATAGCGCTCACAGTGTAAATTTTTCACTTTGCGCTACGAAAGTAGCAGCGCTTTCCTAGCACAAAACTCACTTTTTGAGCTAATGGCACTACAAAATTGTGGATTTGTGGCTAATCGTAGAAAATTGACCCAAAACTTACATGAATGACCCTTGAATGAAATATGTGATTTTTTTTACCATGAAATGGACCTACAAAGACCTTATTTGAATTCTAATGATGAACACTAAACCTCTCAAACTATGACATACCCTTAACCATACTAAAATTACTTTCAAAAATATTAGACCATGATCAAAACAAAGTTGACATATCATGTTTTGAAAAGAAAAAAAAAATTGGGTGATAACACCTACGTAACCTAACATCCCTTGTACTAGGTTTTGATCATGGTGGCCAACTTGACTAGATTGATCGAACTCGAATTCTATTCCACAATCTTGTGTTATGTGTCCATCATCGGCATTTTCTATGGAAAAATGGTGTCCATATGCCCACATAGACGGGAACAAATGCACCTATAAAAAATTTAAAAAATCATAGTGTCATGTGTCTAATAACCCAACTATTAAAATATATAAAATATATATGTTACATTTAAAAGGTACATTATTAAGTTTAAAATGTACATAAATAAATTATTATCGAGATGTTGCACCCGATATCTACGTTTAGAACATCCTCTTCAACATGCGGGTAATGACTGGTTGCACCATATTTCTCTCTGACTTGGTTAGCAACCCAATTGTTGGGGCATATAATTGGCATATTTTCTTTTAATGATCAGGATAAGGCACGCTCGTAGCGTTCAACCGTCTGAATTATTTCATGTAACTATCCCATTTCATCCTCTTTTGTTCATATAACAACCCACGGTTATGTCACTTCGAAATTGTAAAGAACGAATTTATTGATTGCTTCAAGTTCTACATTCGCTGATGAAATCAAACCAACATATATTAAATATGAGATCAAAATATACATTATATCAAAGTTCAACATGAATATTTACTTTGTGTAAATTTGAAAAATTATAAGTCGTTTAATATTTATCGAGCACCTTTTTCCATTCGTTTGGAGAAGCTCCCCTTCTCTTTTGTCTTCATCCCTTTCATCGTCCCAAATCACCACACTTGGTGTGTTGTCGATCTTCTTGATGTACTCACTAGCATAATAATAAGCCTCATACGATATGTACACCTCTGCCATAGACCCCTCGGGTTTTTCCCTTTATTGAATAAAAAATTTCAATTTTATTCATGTACCTCTCTAAGAACATCCAATGACAAGAAACCACCCCAACTAATTCAACCTCATCTACAAGGTGGATTAGAAGATGAACCTACAAGTCCATGAAAATCGTTGACAATTCCTTCTCAAACATACAAAAAATCTCAATTATCTCTTGATGCCACTGTGGAATTCTAGCCACATGAATCTCCTTTGACGTGATCCAATGTACAAATTCAGATAATTTAGATATGACACGTCCTAGGTATTGGGGGAAGTCATGTTTCACACACCCACACACGAACAAAGGATAATGACACTGCAAAGTTATAAACACATGAAATATACAAAATTAGTTATGTTTTATGATCCCATGGGATAAAAATTATTAATATAACAAATAATAAAATCATGCTTTTGACATTATACGTACTCTTAGAAGATTCAAATGGTCATGCAATTTCAACCCCGACAAATGGCCTTCCATGGTGAAGCAGCGCAATAGTGAAGACCCATATGAAGATGGCACCCTCACACCCATTATAACTTCCTTTTCCAAAGAAAGATCATCTTTTTTTAAAATCCATGGGACATCACCTTATTTGAAATACCAATTAGAGGGACTAGCCTCTGATCGTGTACTTTCTCATTGTCTTAGCCAATGTTTCTTTTTATTTTTTGAAGTAATAATATATTTCCTAATAGCTAATGTGTCACTTTGTTTCGATGATATGTGCCTCCATAAAGAAGATGAAACATTTTTAAATATTTGCATGGGATCTAATAAGTGGCTAATATTAAGATGCTCCCAATATGGGAGGTTATAAAAGATAGATTTCCTTTTCATCCCAATGGGAAATTTATCAACATAGGTGTCGAAGAATTCTGGATCATCGAACATAGGCTCCCCATTTGAATTGAAAATTTCTATGAACTCCTTCTCCTTCTCTCTCTCATATGCTCTAAGCCATTTCAGCTGGTGTTGTTATTGCAGGGCTTTGGGTTTTCTCTCGTTTACCATTGAAAGTAGATGGTGCTCTTCTGTAAGGGTGTTCTTCTGGGAGAAATACCCTAGAGCAGTCATACACTGGCTTTCGTAGGTCGTTGGACCATCTAGATTTTAGAGAAGGTCCACAACATTTACATCAATAATACCCTTTTGTTAAAAGACCTGCAAAATTATTGCATAAAATATGCATGCACATTAAATAATATCATGAATATCAGAAAAATTACAACGAATCAAATTAATATGTGAAAGAATATTGTTACGTATATAAAAAAATAAATAAACATGCAATTTACTAGAGCAAACTCCTAAGCCTAGATAATCATGTGTTGTGTAAGCACATATGAAATACAACGTAAAACTCCTCTTTGCTGTGATGGGTCTAGATACATCGTATACATTTATCCCATCCCATAATTCCTTCAATTCATCTACCAGTGGTTGTAAGTAGACATCTATATTATTCACTTGTCTTCCACGAGGGACTATGAGAGCCAACATAAGATGTTCATTCTTCACGAACAACCATGGGGGGGTATTTTTATTGATCACTACTATAGGCAAAACATAATAGTTGGTGTTCTGGAGGGAATATGGGTTGACGCCATCCATGGCTATTCTGAGTTGTAGACTTCGTACTTCATGGCTATTGAATCTGTTGGGATTTACATAACTACCAACTCACTTATGTGTGAGACATGCCATCCCTACAACATAGCTAATTATTTGCAACGAAATATCCTTTTAATCCTTGGAATTATAGGCATGTGCCTCAATATATTAAAAGGAGGACCACATGATTTACCCTTCTTTTTTATTTATCATACCTGTCATGCCCACATTTCAGACATATCTCTTTGTCTGCATATTCTCCTCTATATATAATAAAATCATTTGGACATGCATGATATGATATGTACTCAACACCCAACATTTTCAACAATTTCTTTGCTTCTTCGCAGCTACCAGGCAAGATATTATCACTCGGAAGAACCTTATCTTTGAATAACATGTAGTTGGTGGACAATATTAAATTTACAATGCCAATAATAATTAATGTTCATAAAATTGACCATTTGTAATGTTGATTGTGTGACAATATTTCTCAAAATATAAGGGACTTGAGGGTCAATTACCTCAAAATTTCCGAGAAACATGCATTCAACAAGTCAAACTTTGCTTTCAAGTTGTATAGTAACATCATTGTCCCTAATTGGGTATACTTTGACTCACTGTTGGGTCCAAAGGGAAGGGTGGTGGAAGCAAATTTTAAGGCTTTCGAAAAAAGGTATCAGTGATATGAACATCATCCCCTAGTTGATCATCGTTGGGGAATACATCTAGCAATATTGTCTCCATGGCATTCGTATCCCTTAAGTAATCATCCATAGCAACCTCTATTTGATTGCTTCCATTTCCAGCTTCTGAAGAACTATTATTGTTGTAGTCATTCCTAATTGGTGAATCTAGACGTAGTGCGGATTGAATAGGTGGTTGATTCAACCATTATTGGTATCGTTCCTCTCTGATTTTTTCTCTTAATTCAGACTTCTCTCAATTTGACATTGTCATGGGGTGCAACGGAAAATGGTAGGTAGGTCGCTCATCATCGCTAGAATCCTAATAATTTCAAAAAATATATTTGAACATGATTAGTAAAAAATCAATGATATCTTCCGGATGCAGATGGCATTTAGATTTAATGGGCCACATGGCCCCGGCCTCTTCCCAAAGCGCGAGGCGTGTGGTGGCCACATGGCTCTCCACGGCGCCATTACGTCTGCAATCAATTCGACTGACCGCCATAACTATTCTCCCCCGCGACGGCGATACAACTTCTCTACTCTGCCTGGCTTCTGCACTATGGACGCCAATTCATTCTTCACTGTGCTCTCAGACTCTCCGAGTGGTTGTTTGGCTCCTCTGGGCGGTGCGTGCCCTGCACATTGTGCTGAGACAAGTGCTCGCACAAACACCGGCCGCCGCTGCTCTCTCTACAGCTGCATCGAGATTCTTCTGGGCGTGCACTTATCAAACAGTGCCTTCTGCCCTGGTGCGTTTAACATTCCTCAGCATTCGCCTGGCTCCCCTGTGGTTCCGGCTCTTACAGGTGCGCACTTGGTTCAGCTTTCTCCGGGTTCGATTGTTGCTCCAGCCCTTCATCCGGTTCAAGACTTCAACAATACTGAGACAGTCATGCCTCGACTCCGTCAGCGCATGACTGCCCGGCGTGGAGGCACCTGCGGTAGTTCTGTTGCTGACCGCACAATCTCTAGCAGGCATGGCTCAGATTTTCCTTCTAGTCCTCCTGGTCGATTGCCCACCTCCCCACCGCGCGACGCTCCTCGTGTCTCTTCCACCTCCGCCCCTCAGCCCTCTCGCAGTCACTTCATCCGCCAAACTACGCAGAGGGCGGAGCTGAGTTTCGACAGCGCTTTCAACCGCCCCTCCATAACCGCCTTCATCACTGTTACTCTGCGCAAGGAGGCCTCTCTCCGCTCTCCTCCTTGGCCTGACTCCACTCCGGCTCCCCTTGACCCTCATCCCGCCTCCATTGAACCTCGTTCCACCTCCACTGCTACGCCCCAAGCTGACATGAGTGAGCCTTCTGTCCATCCTTCTCCCTCCCCGGGCCTCTTTTCCATGCAGGTGAACGCGGACGGTGTCCTGACCACCGAGGCTCCTCATCAAGATGCTGAAGTGGACGACCCTGAGGATGACTTCGGATGTCCAATCGAGGAGGAGCAACCCTCTTCGGTCCACTCTAATTGACACAGCTATGACCCGGACCAGTATGGAATCTAAACTTGTTTACTGTCATAGAGTTTCTGGTCTTTTACATTATACAGCAGATAGAGTTAGTTTTTTGCCTTCGATAGTGATAGTTCTTTGCAGACTCATAACAATTAGTATAACTATTCCACCGGTTTCCCATACCAAGGGCGGTGTGACAGGCATTACAGAGCTGGTTTCCCTATATGGGCAGCTTATTTTTGGGATTAAGCATGGTTTGCAGGCCCAGTTTCAGGCTATCAAAGTTGAACTGAGGCAGTTTTGTATTATAATATTTACATAATAGAATTAGCCAAATTTAGAAAAAAAAAAAACAAAATCAATGATATCAATTAGTAAGCACGTCAATGCATGATTAATTGGTTTGAATTTGAAATAATTACATTATACCAAACAATTATTACCATCATTGCCCCAGGATTGTGGCTAGAAGATGGCATGTTATAATTGGCAGGGTGAAGCGGCTGTCCATTTTCATCTACCAACCGTACCTTGTGATATGTTGCTCCTGATAAGAGCTTCCGACGTCTTGGAACTGTTTGAATATTTTGTGCATCTAAACTCGATTTGAATCTCAATGAACCTGCAAATTTATATGTACATTAATTTTATTCAGTTGATTGACATGGATAAAATAAATAAATCCAAATAGATAATGAAAATATCAATAAAATCTGAAGTAATTATGTATGAATATGGATAGGGATAACTTTGCGATGGAATTTGAGAAAAATTATGGAACGAGCTTGATTTTGAAGAATTTTCCATTTGATATAATTATGATATATTCTCCCTACATTTGAGCATAATCAAAAGAAAATTTGGTGTACAAAACTAAAAGTAATTTCGGCTCCTTAAAAAATGAGTTATTATTATCAGTGCTAATGCATTGTTAAATGCACCGGTGTGGTTTTATTACTAGACGCATCGGCAGTGTTAGTTAACAAACGCACCAAATACCGGGAAAAAAAAAACGCAATTTTATTTTTTCGAAGTGAAAAAAAAAATGGTAAATTGAAAAATGAGTGGCAAATGATTTTTGGAAATATAATTTCATAAAAAGTTCTTTAAATAGTAAAAGCTATTCATTATTTCATTATTTTTGAAAAAAAAATTAAGGAGGGATTTGCACAAGAGGCATACCTAGAGCAAGAGATCACTTTGGAGCAGAAAAATACTTTCGAACAGCAGCACTATTCAAAGAATCAGAATTTGAAACATCTGGTGATTCACACAAAAACCTTTTAGTATAGTAAAAATGTTAAATTTTACTGTAATAATTGTTTTTTTTACAGTTTCTATTAGATTTAATACATGTATAGTAAACATTTTAAATTTTATTATGCATTTTACTAATAAAATCATTTACAATCTCTATTATTATTTACATTTAATTAAAATTTAAAAAAAAAACAAAAAAATCCATTCTTACGTTAAACCCTTGTTTCTTCTTGTTTATGTGACTACAAAAATTCACAATTAGGGCTTTTCATTTTAGATTTATAGGGTTTGTATTACTATATATATAGGAGTATGAAATTTAACTCACGGGACCACTTACAGAGTTGGATCACAATCCCTGTTGGCCCTTGCACGATTTAAAAAAAAAAAACATCTTTTGTTAATCGGTGCACCGGGTTTGTATTAACAAAAAACATTGTTTAATAAAAAAAGTGTAATATAATGCATCGAGTCTCATATTGACAAAGAGCACCTTACATTGTTTCTAATGTATTGGTGGTGCGTTTATAAGAACCTATCGCATCGTTTTCGGTGCTTAGGTTGTGAAATTCGCACCGGGCGTATAATTTAGATAGACGCACTGTTTTCTTGATTCTTTTTTTTTACCTGAAAATTATGTGATTTATTTATAAAATATATTAACGAATGGTACAGGTTTTATATTGATAAAGAAATGGCTGACAAGAAATCAAGTAACAAAAATATTGATAGAACATCCAACAAAGAAAAAACGGAAAGTTCTTTGTGAATTCTTTACAAAAATTATTATTTTTGGACTATATGTAAGTTTAACTAATATGTATTATTTAATGTGTATCATACAGAGCCACAAAATGACGAATCTCGATAAGATTATTTCTAATCTAAGACCAGAAAATCATAAAAGCTTAATGGAAAAATTGCAGAAAGATGAATTAGGTGAATGAAAAAATACTATCGATCCAATATGAGCTTCTTTTTTGAATTTTCATTAATAATATACTTAAAAATATTAGATAACATGTTTCAAACAATATTTTAATTTATATATGTTTAATGTTCTATAGGGACCAACAATGAAGAAAAGTAATGTTATTCTAAGAAAAGAAAAAATAAATAAAACATGTAAATGAAAATGAATTGCTCCTTCGCTTATCTGGAGTGGTTATGGAGGCTAACGAAAGGGGGAAAAACTTTTATAAAACTTTGAGTGATCTAGTGGAACGAATGTATAGACGTTATTTCCACTTACTATACAAAAATCAACCCAATGATTCCAAGAACCAAATTTTATGACAAAAAGAGTTTCCAGAGAATTGGTCGATGAGACATGTCAGACTTTTAATAGAAAAAACATACAACAACAAAAAAGAATGATTGAAAAAGTAATATTCCTTTAAATGTTTTTCTAGAATTATATGTATATATTACTACAAAGAAATCATTTATAAATATCACTTTTGTTAAATTCAGTTTTCATATACCAATACAAAAATTAAATAGTTTATTGTCATGTTACTTTTTTAGGAATATTATGAAAATCTCAAAGGATGAATGAGATGATATCAGAAATATGTCAGTAAGAAAGGCAAAAAGGTGTACAAGGTGATGGTTAAAGAAATGGACATAATTGCATCGCACGAAGAGTCATCTCAACAACAATGTGCTTCAAATGTAATATGTAATCATTGAATTTTTCGATCAGGTACAATAAATAAATAATTTAGCATTAAATATTAATTTTCAAATATTTTCTTGCAGAAAAGAAAAGAAAATGGAACCCATTCAATACATAAAACAGAGCGACAAGGAAGAAAAGGGTTGATATCTAAGTTTGTGAGTAATTGTTACTTCCTTATAACAACTTAACTAGTTTATTTCATTTTTGTATATTTTAAGTTGTTTTACAAAAATCATCATTTAATGTCTTCAAAAAGGTGCTAACATACAAAGAAGAACCATCAGAAGAATTGATTGAAATTGGGTTAAATATGGGTTGTCAGTATATGTTGGCATATCATAAATTAATTGTGGAATTTGTAAGTATCTATCTTGTTTTACTTAGCTTTGTCTATAACTAATAGAACAAAAAAATATTATATATTAAATCTATGATTTGTTATGGGGTATAAAACTTGCAAGAAACAAAGTATGGAACTGCGCCAACAAATAAATTGTTGAAAGAAGACATGAAATTTGGTTTTGAAAGAATTTGTATAGTTCACGAGTCAATTCTTGCTATGGTACATTTATTTTCTATTTACATTGATGTATATTATTTAATATTGCAATTTTCATTATTCTCACCAATGTAGATACACTCAGTTTTCTTTATTTTTATGTTTGTATATGGAACTTGAACGATAAGAAAACAATCAACACAATGAACAAAACATTCCTCCAGATAACCCAAGTCATAGAAGTAACTCGAGCAATGACAACATTTCCAACGAATAATGATGATCAATATGTTTGGATATCAAAGCAAGGCGTTGTATTTTTTGAAATATTTGTTTATGAAATCAAACATTTTTTTAATGTAATGGACATAGTGTCCCAATTGAAAGACAAAGGAATAAAAATAAATGTCCCATTTTGTATGACAAAGAGTGTCTTATTCTTATATATAATAAAATAAGTTTTAATTTATTCTATTGTGTTCTTCATTATCACTATGAAATGTGATTAAATATTATAATGAAGAGATGTGAAATCTAATGATATGATATAACAAATTCATCCAAACATCACATTCAAATGCACTCATAAAAATTTAGTTGATATGAATATTGTTATAAGATATGTGTCGACTTTTGATCAATAATGAATTTTTAAAAATCACAATAATTTCACTGTCACGGGTCGATGTTTCTAGAAACTAGAAAATGAACATCGGTGCGTGTGTATGATACTGCGCACTGGTGCATTTCTACGACCTATGAGCACCGCACCAAATACCAATACCATTTATAATGCCCGATGCGGTTTATTGATGACTATGACCCAGGAGGATAGGCGTTGCATGCACCGGTATGGTTTGCCTTTAACGTGCCGGTGCATTTTTACAACTTAACAGCCCAGTGTGTTTTTACACCTTAACGGCCCGGTGTGCTTTTACACCTTAACGGCTCCGGTGCATGCACCTTCTATCAGCCTGGTGCGTATTTTTTGGTGACATGCACTAGGACGTTGCTAAACGCCTCAGGGCTTCCGAAATTTGTTTTCCATCCCGATGCTTGGTATTTTTACTATACCGGTGTGTACAAGTTAAAATGCACCAGTGTGTTCACACATGAAGCACGCACCGATAAGAAATACATCCGTAAAAACCTCTAGCCACCCAGTTTTTTTTAGTTGTGTTAAAGTTCCAGTAGAAGCTCCGTTAAAACCTCTATTACCAAAAATGAATGTTGTAGCAAAAGTTTTATTGAAAATTTTGACCAATTTTATAATACTAAAAAGCTCCTTTATAACCTCCGCTAGAGGGTATTTTACTTGTAGTGAAGTGTGCGATGGGCGTTGGATGACCGGGCAGTGCGATGGGTGTTGGACGATCGAGTGGTGCGATGGGAAAGCTTATGCGGACGAGCGAGGACGCCCACCCGACAAAATGTAGGTTGGCCCATGACTTAGTGGAAATAGGAAGGGGCGCATTCAAAACGATGGCCAGGTCGGTTGGGTAGCTTGTGGGCGGACCGACTCAAGTGTGAAATGAAGTGACGTGACTCTTGGAGAAATGAAACGATGGGGCAGTGTATATATAGAATGGAGTTTCCATTTGTTTGGACATCATCCATCATTCATTCAAATCATCTGAAGTGAATGAGGGGTGAACAATGTATGAACCCTCAAGGCAGGTGAACCAAGTGAAGGAACTCGGGGCAGATGAACCGAGTCATGTGTGTACGGGTAGAAATGGGTTGTGTACAGTCAGGTCGTTCGAGTGTTCAGAACAGGTTGTGTGTGTTTGGGAAGAGCTAGGTCATGTGCAGTCGGGTCGTCCGAGTGTGCAGAACGAGTTGTGTGCAGCGTTTGGGTCATGTGTCCACACTTGATTCGGGTTATGTCTGTCGAAACAAATTTCGGGTGTGCAGGTCGGGTCATGTCAATAGTGTTCGGTTAGGGTCGTGTGTGTATCATTCAAGTTAGGTCATTTTTTTTACCCGAGTCGTTTGTGCAGCGTTCGGGTCGAGTCATGTGTGCAAAACTCGGGCAAAGGCATAGAACTCATGTCGGGCAGAAAATTTTTCGGGTAAGTCATTTCGGTCATGAAGAAGGACGAGTTGAGTCGTGTAGATATTCAAGTTGGTCAGGTCATGCAGTTCGGGCAGAGCAAACGAAGTGTTGAATATATATTACAACAGGTCAAAACTTTGGGTTTCCACCGGTGTAATGCGGACATTTAGTGCGGAGAGGTAGGTGTTACAGGGCGACGAGCACGTGCTGCACAACTGTGGCACGAAATTGGAAAAGTTGGGAAGGGAAGTTAAGAAGTTTGTCCAAGGTTGTAAAATAGTTGTACTTGTAAAATAACTTGTAGATTTTATAAAGTGTATTGGGAAGATTTGTTCAGGAGTTGCCTCTCCCTTCATGAATATGTGTAATTGATGTTAATGTTGTTTATGAAGTATAATTGATGAATATAAATGAATGTTTATTTCCGATGAATTATTGAAGAAAGTAAAAATTTAACGAAAAATATTCTGAATGTTGGTGATAGGCGTAGTTCGTGAACCGTAGTAGTGTTGAAATGAAAAGGTTGGGAGGTGTTGCACCGTGCCCACAAGTCAAATTTAAGTCACCACTAGCATGGGGTTGTGACAGATGGTATCAGAGCATGGTTCAGGGCAAGCCGAGCTGATTTTAAGTATATAAGTTTGGCAGCATCACATGAACGTGGAAATGAGGGTTGAGCTGAAAAGTAAGACACAAAAATTTGGCAAGATTCCCATGGGAGGCTCTTACAGACCTTGTACAAGTTGGGGCATATGAAAGAAGATAACCCAAGGATTTGGGTTGAACTTGAAGTCTTAGAGGAAAATGTTAAAGGAGAGCTTCTTCGATTTGGATGGGAAATGGAGCAAGATGGAGATGTGAACTTAGATGAGGAATAATAAGTTGTGATATGCGAAAAGAAATATGTTGCAGATGTTCTAGTGAAAGAGGATAAACTTGGGGTGATTGAACTAGCACAAGCTAGAATAGATTCACGCACATTGCAGACATTGATGGGAGGAGGAACTCACATAGAGAGACCTCGTGAAGATGTATGTATTACTGTGACTTGTGCTCCATTGGAGATTTTGGAGTATGGGCCATATGCAGGAATGGGAAAAGGGAGTGTTTGTTTGTCGAAACGATGGAAATTATTTCCTTGGAAGACTATGATGAGACCTTGTGCATTGAGGAAGCAAGGAGCATTGTTTGTTGCGGGACTTGTTGGGGAAGTTTGTGACCTTATGGCAAGAGGTGTGAATTACCGTGACAAGGGTGGAACATGATGAGCTCTATAATGGATGATTCATGCTTAGCCAAGTGGATTTTATGAAACCAACTCCAAAAATAGAAGAAAAGAGAGATCAACGCCTTAGAAATAAGCCACTTCGAGGGGGAAACCTCCTTTACATTACATAAATGAACAATTCTTGGATGATTCAAATGAAAAAACCTCCTTTCTATATATAAGAGCCCATGGGGTCACAATATAATCCTAAACGACCTAACGATAATAATGTAAGGGCACAATAATAACAATATGGGGACTACAGGGGTACAACAATAACAATGAGGAGGATACACTAACAACAATAAGGGACTACACTAGTTATATAGGGGCCTAACATGCCCCTCTCCTACAAAGAAGTGTTTTCCTCAACGCTTGAGTAGCTTTGGATGCTTCTGCATAAAATTATCATCCTCCCATGTAGAATCTTTAGTGGATAAGCTCTTCAACTTAATGAGATACTCTGAAATTGATCGATTTCGTATCTGTCGAGTTCTTGTTTCCATGACTTATTTAGGTTCCAATATGATTTTTCCTTCCTCATCAACTAGAAGTTTGTCACCTATAACCTTATTTAAGCATAAAACATGGAAAACTGGGTGCACTTGAGAAGAAGCATAAAGCTCCAATTTGTATGCCATAGTACCAATCTTTTGCAACACCTTGTAAGGACCATAGTACTTTGGTGATAATTTAGTATCCTTCTTAGCTTGCTTGAGGGACATTTGTTTGTATGGTTGTAGTCGTAAAAATACCCAGTCTCCTACATCAAAACTTCTCTTGCTGCAATGTTCATTTTTTTGTTGTTTCATTCGATTTTGTGCCAAATTTAGGATATCCTTTAAGAATTGGAGAACTTGTTGATGATGCTCGATGTGATCTTCCACTGCTTGAACATTATAAATTTCTCTTAAATATGATGTGATGGACGATGGATGATATCCATAATTACCATAAATGGGGTCATTTTTTCTGCAGTATGGAAGGAAGTGTTATACCACCATTCAACCAGAGGTAACCACTTGACACATTGTGTTTGTTTATCAGATACAAAAAAATGAAGATATTCTTCCAAAAATTTGTTCACTATCTCAATTTTCCCATTGGATTGAGGATGATAAGATGAGATATGGGCTAGTTGAGTACCCAAACAAGAAAATAATTCCATCCAAAAATTTCAAGGGAAAATGGGATCTCTGTCACTTACAATAATCTTTGGGTTTCCATGTAGCTTTCGAATTGTTTCCATAAATGCAGTAGCAATTTTATTTTCTTTAAATGGATGAGATAATGCACAAAAGTGTGCATACTTGGTAAGTCTATCAACTACCATCATGATGACACTTTTTCCTTCAGACTTAGGTAAACCTGTGATAAAATCCATTTAAACCTCGTCCCAACGTTGACTTATAATGGGTAAAGGTTGTAGCAGACTCAGGGTCTTAATTGTCTCAAATTTATTTTGCTAGAAAACCAAACATTCTGCCACAAACCTTTGAATATCAGATTTAAGGCCATCCCAAAAAAAATATTTCTTCACCCTGTGGTAAGTTTTTAAAAATCCCAAGTGTCCTCCTGCGGGAGCGGTGTGCAATTCCAAAAGAATATTTTCTTTTAGTTGGGAATTACTACAAATATATAAGCGATCTTAGTAACATAAGGAATCACTTTTCAAACTAAATGTATCAAATGTACTGGGATCTTGCTGCAAATTTTGAATGAGTGTCCATACTTCTTCGTCATTCTTCTATTCCTCCCTTGCTTCAAAGCAATGCTTCCACCTCCTCATCCTTTCTTGAGAGTGCATCTGCAACAACATTTAGCTTCCCTTTTTTGTAGATGATTTCAAAGTCATAACCCAACATCTTTGTGACCCATTTTTTCTAATCTTCTGAAGATAGTCTTTGTTCCAAAAAGTGTTTAAGACTATTATGATCATTTTTTACCTTGAAGTGTCTTCCCATTAGGTAAGGTCTCCATTTCTTTAGTGCATGTAGTATTTCCAACATTTCCTTCTCATAAATAGCTTTTTGTAAATACTTTCCTTTGATTGGAAGACTTTCAAAAGAAATTGGTCTTAGTTCTTGCATTAAAATAGCACCAATTCCATTTCCTGGAGCATCACATTCCACAATAAAGCTTTTTGTAAAGTCTGGCATAGCTAAGACTGATGTTAGGCACATTGCCTCTTTAAGATGTTCAAAGGCCTTAGTTTCTTCAGGAGTCCATGAAAATGCATCTTTATTCAATAATGTTGTTAGAGGTGTTGTTATTCTCCCATAATTCTTAACAAACTTGTGATAATAACTTGTTAACCCGAGAAATCCTCGCAATTTCTTTATGGTTGTGGGGAATTTCTATTCCTTAATGGATTTAATTTTTTTAGGGTCTACCTTAACACCCTCCTGAGATATAATATGGCCCAGATATTCCACCTCTTATACTCCAAAGAAACATTTGGAGGTTTTTTCATATAACTTTTTCTCCTCCAATAGTTTGAGCACCCTGTCAACATGTTTGATCAGGTGCTCAGTATATAAGCTCAAAAATAAATTGCTCATAACTATGTGGAAACTAAATGACTGCGACCGGCCCATTTACAGGAATCCAACGCAATTCGTTTCGTCGAAAACCGACTCCGGATGAATAATTTATAGCCTGTTGATCAGCATTCATAACAGGAAATTTTTAAAAACAAATTGCAAAACAGTGACAGGTTGATGACATGGCAGCCCAGTCAGCATGTAAGGAATGTTCTTCAGTTTTTTCCCAGTGGCACTGTGACAAGTGTCACAACAATATTCTCTAGTTTGGGGTTTGAGAAGGTGAAATTTCCCAATGTCCTCCTAAGGTTGAATTCAAATTTTTTTTATTATGAGGGATCTGCTCCTAAGGTTCGAATTTCAATGGTGGTTGGATTAATTTTTATTATGGTGGTTCGAATTATACATATGGTTGGTTCAAATTACACATATATTCCAAAGTCGAAACTATGGTTTATTTATGAAAGTCCGAGGGCACATTTTTTGGTTTAACATAAGGTTTAGGTTTTATATATATATAACATAGTCCGAAGGTGCATTTCAATGGCACATTACATATAACCATAGTCCGAGAAATATATTATATGGGCTGGTGAATATATTTCATAACCAAAGTTCAAACATTATGGTATGGGCACATATTAATGTGTATCAAACGTTGGCAAAAACAAGTATATAGGATGGGCAGAGGGCAGGTGGAACCCATGACCTCCCCTTCCTAACTCAACGCCTTTACCAACATACCATGAGGCGGGGCTTGTAAATCCTTTGCACCCAACATACATTTAAGGCTTATGCGGAACTCCGATGGCAGAAGGGAGGGGGGCAGCCCTCCTCCCCACGTGACCTTTCCACATGACCATCAACCAGCGCTCATAACAAACACGCTTAGTGCCCAATTAAATGATGTGTATCCCTCTTAATATGCCATTAAAAACTAATTAAACTCCTAGATTAAAATGACGAAGTTTTAAAGGTGCCACCATTTTCGGTGGAATCACCAGTCTGTCAAACTTATCTGGAGTCTTCTCCAGAATTGGAGGAGGATTCTAGGGAAATTTTAAATTGGCCATATCTTGAGAAATTTTCAACCAATTTTGGCTTAAGAAGAGTCATTCCTAGCAAATTGGCATGCTCATAACACATTGGAATAGGTTGCAGAGGTAGTGGAGCAATTCTATAAGTGTTTTTGTCACTTTGAAGAAAATTGTAGCCAAGGCCACGAGGAAGGAAGGCCATGCCTAGACTAGCTGAAGGCCAAATTGAGAGAATGAATAGTCATTTATGATAGATTTTGACATTCTGAACTCATTGGAATATGTTTCAGGAGCATTTGATGCATGTAAATAGAAATTTGTGCACTTTTGAGCTAATACAGAGGCTCAAGCCTTGGAATCTGGACCAAGGAGATGTAGCCCAAGAGGGGTGAACTCCTTCATCAAAACTCTGTGTTGATGGATCAATTGTGATGGTTTGATCTTCTTTATGTTGTTGTTGTTCAACATTTTATTTTCATACTTTATGCTCTTGAATTCACTCATAAAACTTAGTTAATTTACCTGTCTGACACACATAAGCAACAAGGGAACCTATGTACCTCAAACATAAGATCAATAAATAAATTTTAAATATGAAAATGAAATTAGCACAACAAAACTAACATCATACTTAGATCAAGTTGGTATCAGAGCTTGGTTGAAAGGCAAGGTTATTTTCTTGATAGTTGCTTGAGTTTTGTGCAAGTTTAATGGTTTCAAATTTGTGATGCTGACAAGGTTAAAGTTGCAAAAAGGTGAAGGGAAATTTTTCGTTGCAAGTCTTGAGATTAGGACCAAAACAAGGAGAGCTACAACAACACCATCTTCACCCAAAGTTCCACTCATAGCTGCACTTGAAGCACCTCATTTTTGTCTCAAGAAGCTGAGATTAAGGAGGTACAAGTTGTACAAGAAGCTGAGTTGATTGAAGAGGTACAAGCACCAGAAGCTGAGCTTGAATCCATAACCATCATGTCAGGTTCTAGAGAGACTCAAGGTCATTCAGAAGAAGATGATGTCAAGAGAGACTTCAATGACATAAAGAGGATGGTTAAAATTATGTTTGATTCATTTACTGCTGGGATGGGAGGAGAAGGTTCTAAGCCTCCACATGGAGAAAGAACTTCAGATCACAAAAAGGATGAAGAGATGAGTTAAAATGGTAGTGGAGGAAATCCACCTCCATCTCCACCATCTTCATCATCCTCATCATCTCCATCAGCATCATCTTCCACTTCCACCACAAAAACTACCCACACTCACTCAAAAACCACAAAAATAAAGAAACCCTTACTCAAACTTGATGTCAAATTTGAGCTTCCAATGTATAATGGCGAGGTAAATGCAAAAATATTGGACAATTGGATACGTTAATTGGAGTTGTATTGCAAAATTCAGAACCTTCATGAAGACGACATAAATATTCAATTGGCTTCTTTGAGAATGGAAAGATCTTCACTTGTATGGTGGGAAGAAAGGACTCGAGAAGAGATTAAAAACTACGGTAAGATCTCTATGTCTTAGTCAAGTTTTATTGCTACCATTAAAAGGAGATTATATCCCTTAGCTTACATGCAAAAGGCCATTATGGATTGGGAAAATTTTAGATAGTTGAAAGGGAAAAGTGTGCAAGAATATACTCATGAATCCAGGAGAAGAGCTCTTATTTTTTGTATTAATTTATATTCTCAAGAAAATTTGTTAAAGTATGTTGGGGGTTTGCACAGTTACCTTAGGCACACTATTCTCATTTTTAATCCCACAAACATAGATGAAGTTTGTGTTCAAGCTACACACTTAGAAGCAAGAGGGACAAAAAACATAGATGAGAAAAGTGAAAGTGAGGGTAAAGGAAAGCGAAAGTTTTATGGAAGAGGAAAGAGAAATAGCTCTGTCAAAAGAGAGAAGGAAAAATTCACATGTAAACATTGTTTGAAGAAAGGCCATGATGAAGACCATTGTTGGCAACTTAATCCAGAGTTGAAGCCAAACCAACTGAAAGCCAAAGAAAAAGGGAAAATTGTTGCTATAGTTGAACATGACTTAGGGTCAGATTTAGGAGATGGGACAAATATTACAGCCACGGGCACTATTTCTTCAAATTGTTCACATTTTACTCATGATGAAGATACAATAATATAAATTTTCCATATTAGAGTTGTCTCTAAACATACCAAGATTGATACACTTTTTGATAGTGGGTCACAAACTAACTTGATTTCCGAAGACTTGGTTAAGCAGCTAGACCTTGAAACTATTATACATCAAAGACCTTATCCTTTAGGGTGGATATGCAAGAATGAAAACTTGCAGGTTACAAGGAAGTGCTTACTAAGATTCACCATCAATTCAAACTTTATTGATGAAGTTGAAATTGATGTGGTGCCGCTTGAGATATCGGGTATTTTATTTGGAAGTCCTTACCTGTATGATAGGAAAGCAGTATTTCATCGCCATGATAATAAGTATCACTTGTTTAAATATGGTATTGATTACATAATTAGAGTACATAAGAAGAAGACAAGTTTTTCTCTTCTACATGTAGGACAAATGAAGAGGATAGTGAATGCAAGTCATAATTTGACATTGATGATGATCAAACATAGAGGTGTTTTGAATCAAACCTTTCAAAAACATGCTTATGCTTGTAATGATATATTTTAGGATTCTAACAGGTTGCCTTTCAAAGGAGGTGAAAAAGATGTAAAACATTTGCAGCAGTCAACCTCAGTGTAGAGCAGTGTTGGAAATAAGATGCCAATGTAAGACAGTGCAAAGGTCAAAGAGAAAGCGACAAATCAACTTGGAAAAGGAGGCATGAGTTCCAAAAATGTTTGTTTTTGGTTTCCAAAAGATACATGGCAATGAAAAAGATACTTGGTCAAGAGTCGACGCAAGTAAAAAACGAGATCAACTAAGAATCGCCATGGTGACAGTGTGCAAGGTGAGACAGTTTTTAAGTTTCCTTTGATTAATGACCAAGGTAGGAACAAGATGGTTTCTGCAAGAATAGATTTCTTCTCTGCAAATTCAGAAAAATTGCAGCATGATGGTGTCAATGACAGCAAGAGAAGGTCACAAGAATCAAGGAAAAATTTAAGTTTTTTGTGAAAAGATCCAAATGATGAAAATCGGAAAATTTCAGTGGATAGAGATTGGAAGGGGGAGGGAACAACACCCTCATCCACGTGATCAGTAATCCAAGAGATTTTGGGGTCCAAAAGGCTTCTAGTGGGGAGGAATGATTAGGTGCTTAACATATAAGCTCAAAAATTAAAGTGCTCAAAACTATGTAGAAACTAAATGACCGCGATCGGCCCGTCATCAGGAATTCGGCGCAATTTGTTTCGCCGAAAACCGACTCCGTATGAATAAGTTATAGTCTGTTGATCGTCATTCAAAACAGGAAAATGTTTTAAAAAAAATGTAGAACAGTGACAGGTTGATGACATGGCAGCCCAACCAGCATGTAGGGAATATTCTTCAGTTTTTTCCGAGTGTCACAACAGGATTCACCAGTTTGGGGTTTGAGAAGGTTAAATTGCCCAATGTCCTCCTAAGGTTGAGTTCAATTTTTTTTTTTTATGAGGGATCTTCTCCTAAGGTTCGAATTTCAATGGTGGTTGGATTAATTTTTATGGTGGTATAAATTATACATATGGTTGGTTAAAATTACACATATATTCCAAAGTCGAAACTATGGTTTATTTATCAAAGTCCGAGGGCGCATTTTTTGGTTTAACCTAAGGTTTAGGTTATATATATATATATATATATATATATATATATGGTTCATATTAAACATAGCCTGAAGGTGTATTTCAATGGCGCATTACATATAACCATAGTCTGGTTAATATATTATATGGGTTGGCGAATATATTTCATAACCAATTTTCAAACATTATGGTATGGGCGCATATTAATGCGTATCAAACGTAGGCAAAAACATGTATATAGGATGGGTAGAGGACTAGTTGAACCCATGACCTCCCCCTCCTAATTCAACGCCTTTACCAACAAACCACAGGGCGGGGCTTGTAAAGCCTCCATGTCCAACGTACATTTAAGGCTTATGCGAAACTCCAATGGCGGAAGGGAGGGGGCTAGCCCTCCTCCCCACGTGACCCTTCCACATGACCACCGACCATCGCTCATAACAAGATTTGTGTGCAATTAAACGATGTTTATCCCTCTTAATCCACCATTAGAAACTAAGTAAACTCCTAGATTAAAATGACGAAGTTTTAGAGGTGCTACCATTTTAGGCGGAATCACCAGTTTGTCGGACTTATTTGGAGTCTTCTCCAGATTTGGAGGAGGATTCTAGGGAAAAATTAAATTGGCCATATCTTGAGCAATTTTCGACCAATTTTGGCTCAGGAAGAGTCATTCCTAGCAGATTGCCATGGTCTGAACACATTGGAATAGGTTGTAGAGGAAGTGGAGCAATAATAGAGATGTTTTTTTCACTTTGAAAAAATTATAGCTAGGGCCACCAGGAAGGAAGGCCATGCCTAGATTACCTGAAGGCCAAATTGAGAGAATGAATAGTCATTTCTGATAGATTTTGACATTTTGAACTCATTGAAGTATGTTTCAGGAGAATTTGATGCATGTAAACATCAATTTGTGCACTTTTGAGCTAATACAGAGGCCCAAGCCTTGGAATCTGGACCAAGGAGATGTAGCCCAGGAGGGGTGAACTCCTTGATCGAAACACTGTGTTGATGGATCAATTGTGATGGTTTGATGTTCTGTATGTTATTTTTGTTCAACATTTTATTTTCATACTCTATGCTCTTGAATTCACTCATAAAACTCAGTTAATTTACCTGTTTGACACACACAAGCAATAAGGGAACCTATGTACCTCAAGCATAAGATCAGTAAATAAATTTTAAATATTAAAATGAAATTAGCACAGCAAAACTAAAATTCATACTCAGATCAATGTTGAATGTGATCCTTCCAAGACCCGTTGTAGATCAATATATCATCAAAAAATACTAACACAAATTTTCTAAGGAAGGGTTTAAAAATGGAATTCATCAACTCTTGAAATGTAGAAGGTGCATTGGTAAGGCCAAAATCCATGACCAAGAATTCATAATGACCCTCATGAGTTCAAAATGCTATTTTCAAAATACTTCAGCCTTTATTCTAATTTGATGATATCATGAACGAAGATCCAACTTCGTAAAATAAATTGCTCCATGTAATTCATCCAATTATTCATCAATCACAGGAATGGGAAATTTATCTTTAATAATTAGCTTATCGATCTCCCTATAATCCAGATACATGCGCCATGATCCATCCTTCTTGTGCACCAATACTACTAGAGCAGAGAAAGAACTTTGACTAGGTTGAATTATACCATCCTCTACCATTTCTGCAATCATATGTTCAATTTCTCTCTTTTGGACATAAGGATATATGTAAGGCCTAATATTTGGAGGAACACTTCTTGGAATCAAATGAATAGCATGATCATGATCACGAATAGGTGGGAGTCCTTTGGGAGTTTCAAACACCTTGGAATGATTTTCCAAGACTTTTTGGAGATCTGGAGAAATAGATGGTTTTGATGTTGGAACTTCTAGTGAGCATAATTGTGTAATTACGCCTCATTGTTCTTTGTTCAGAAGCTTTGTCATGACATTAGAGCTTATTATATTTCTCGGATTCCCCGTGATACCCCGTAATTCAACTTCCTTTCCTTTTGAAAAAAAATTCAAGAAAATTTCTTGAAAATTAAAAGTTATGATCCCCAAAGATTGTAACCATTGTACTCCTAGTACAACATTAGCACCTACCATTAGAATGGAAAGCATTGGACTATTCAATACATATTCCCCCATGGTTAACTTGATATTATGGCATTTTCTAGAGAAATTTATAGTCCCTCCATTTGCAACCATCACTTGACACTCTAGTGTTGGGTATAGGAATCAATTCAATTCCTTGGCTACCTTAAAATGAATAAAATTATCGATACTACCCGAATCAATCAACACTATTACATTTTTCTTCTTGATATGTCCTTCTATCTTGAGAGTTTGAGGAGTGGTAATTCCTGCCAATTTATTACATGATATGGCAGACTCATTCTTCTTTCTCTAGGGATGGTTCCTGGTGTATATCCTCTTATTTTTAAGTTTCTTTCTCATTTTCTTCCTCCTCTTCACAATCTATGTAAAATAATTTCTTCTTGGCATACTTATGACCTTTAGTGTATTTTTCTATCACAACTGTAGCAAAGCCCTTTTTCTCTTTTTTCTTCCAATTGTTGTGGTGTCAACCTTGTAGGTTGTGGAAGTCTAGGAGTAGCAACACTTCCATATTTATAGATGTGAGTGGCAAGCTTCCTTGTCGTCATAATTTTACTTTCAATTTTTCTTTCCAACCTGAATGCCTTCTCCAATGAATCAAGTTCCCAAAGGCGAACCTCATATTGGATGTTATCCTTTAAAGTCCCTTGAAGACATCAATCATGTGTTTCTCTGGAATATCAGTTACCCTTATATTCAATTTTTGGAGGTCCTCAATGTGCTCCACCATTGAACCCTTTTGTTTGAGATTTATCAATTGGCTAAAGAAGGTGTTGCTCTTTGTATCCTTATAATGTGTTGTCATTTCCTCCATAAAAATTGACCAAGTGACAATTATTTTATCAGAGAAAAGCCACCGATACCATACAAATGTATTTTGTTCTAAATGTAAAGTTGCAATGCGTAACTTTTTTGTGTTTTGCACATTATGGAGATAAAATATTGCTCCATCTGTAGTATCTATGTTACGGGATCCTTTCCATCAAACTTCCTCATATCCATATTTGGAATATAGTGGATCTTCCATCCAAGATTAGAGTTTATGAAATCACGATTAAAATTTGTTTTGTTCTCATCATGAGTTTCTTGTACTACCTTTTCGCCATTAGGAATCATTTCTTGTATCAACTTTGTCAAAACTTTGTTCAAACTTTCCATGTTTGTTTTTTTATCATTCTTCGTGTCTTCCATGTTAGCTTCCATGTCATCCATCTTAGCTTCCATGTCATTCTTCAAACCATCCATCTTAGCTTCCATGCATTTCTTCAAACCATCCATATTAGCTTCCATGCCTTTCTTCAAACCATCCATCTTAGCTTCCACGCCTTTCTTCAAAACTTCCATTTCATTTTTTTTTCTCTTTGCGAGAGCGAAAGTTGTTGGACTTGGTCTTGTAATTTTCATATATCATATTGCACTTCTTCCTCTTCATGAGTCATAGAAAAGCCTTCTGAGGGCTTAGTGGGTGTTGAATTATTTTTAGCGGGAATTTTAGAACCCAATACTAATATATATGCTTCAATATGCCCTTGGAATCACTTAAAACTGTTTTTTCAAACAAGACTTATGCAATTTTAAAACAAATACACATGTTTTTCTTGCTTTTGAGGAGCTCGATATTGAAACTGATGTATCTCTGTAATTTCAAATCCCCAAGATTTTATCTTTATTCCTTCATTAGCTCTATGAATCTTCTTTCCAATTCCATAAGTGTGACCTAATTTGGATTCTTCAAGACAAAGTTATGCCCAATCTCCCACAATGACCTAATTATGGACTCGTTCAATAGAGCGAAATTGTACGGTGTGCCACGTGTCACTGTTTATTCCTTTAGCTCTGAAATTGATAAAAATGAAACTAAAGTTTGTGTCCTTTTGACCACTTTTTACAGAATTCCAATCCAATTCTTAAAGAGATAGTTATGACGATTTTCCCAAGGTCACCTCTTTGAGATGAAATTCGGGAGCTTGCAAAAACCCTAACTTCCACAGATCATATCTCCGAAAATATTGCGAACCAAGATCTGAAATTTTTACAAGATGTTCCTCGAGATTTCTTCGCAAATGGGTTTTTTTTTAGCTTTTGAACTTTCACAGAAAAAAATTTTATAGTGAAAATGTCATGATGACCTGTTTGAAGTAGCGAAACCTTAGAAACTAGCTCCAAAAATAGAAGAAAAGAGAGATCAATGCCTTAGAAATTAGCCACTTTGAGGGGGAAACCTCCTTTACATTACATAAATGAACAATTCTTGTATGATTCAAGTGAAAAAACCTCATTTCTATATATAGGAGTCCATGGGGTCACAATATAATCTTAGCCGACCTAACAATAATAATGTAAAGGCACAACAATAAAAATAGTGGGGTTTTATGGGGCACAATAATAACAATATGGGGACTACAGGGGTACAACAATAACAATCAGGTGGATACACTAACAACAATAAGGGACTAAACTAGTAATATAGGTACCTAACAGTGGAGAATTGGCTAAGTCATGCTCCCATTCTTGGATGTGGAGCCTGATTATCTTCTTTATTTAGATGTATCACCGCGTTCGACCATTGTTCTTAACGGGGTGTAAACGCCACCTGTCGTTTGATCATCGTCGTCGCTGCCCCCTCCCTAGTGGGGGGTTTCGGGGGAAACACCCCCGAAGCTAAAAATAAATGTAAATTTTCCTTGTAAAATATTGTAATTTTGTAGTCAATTTGGGTCGTTCATTAGGCGAATGATCTGATGGTAGAAGTTATGTTTAATTTAGGGTGTTTTTCCCTAGAAGGCAACCCCTCTGTTGTATGAGGGTATGGTATTGTGGTTGTGTATCGTGTTTATATTCCGAGCAAGAAATAGAAAGGGATATTGTGTGAAAGAGTAGATGATATTACAGCAGATCTGATGTAGGTTATGTCTCTTCATTTTGCTGGATAATAAAAAGGAAAGACTAGTTGTTTCTGTGGATGTAGCCCAAGTTGGGTGAACCACATATATCTGTGTCTGTATTGTTTTATATGTTATTTCTATGTTTGTGTTTCCGCATATTTTATGTGTTCCATTGCTCTGTAATATATGATTTTCTAACAACCTTGTGCATTAAGGAAGCAAGGATCATTTTTGTTATAGGACTTGTTGAGGAAGTTTGTGACCTTATGGAAAGATGTGTGAATTACTGTGACAAGGGTGGAACATGATGAGCTCTATGATGGATGAGTCATGCTTAGCCAAGTGGAGAATTGGCCAAGTTCCTAGCATGACTCATGGACAGATTAAGGGAAGGGCACACCGATGTTATGACACATGATACTTGGGTAGACTTATTCATGACTAGGGCCAAGAGGCAGTCTTGGTGAACCTTTACTGGGGCAGGCAGTAGTGAAGGAAGAGACCCATGACACCATATGAAGGTGGAAGTGACCGAGGTAACTAACTTGAATGAAGGACAAGGATGAGATGACTAGATTTTTGTTGGGTCTAATAAAATGGACGAGATGAGCAGTTGGAGTCATGGACATCAAGATGGACACTTGGAAAACTTCGTGGATGGATATCATGCAAGGCCACTTGGAGAGATGTCATATGTGGACATCAAGGAGAATTTTTAAGGCAAGGATGTTGGGTAGGATGGACTTACTGGTGCGACATGGAGGAATGTTTTTGCAGATATATCGATGCGGATGTTGTTCACATTTGGACAACAAGTCCATGATTTTTTTTAGATACATGGGCAACCTATGAGAGTATTCATACAAACGAGAGGATACAGGCAATTTGGGATGGCATTTTCAACTAAGTCAAGTGTGCTTTCCGAAGTGTTGGATGGAGATGGTTCATGGGAGCTCGTGGAGACTTAGAGATAGTTGTAGCCGATGGAGACCTCATATTATGGTGGTCTTGGAATATCTGGTTCATTGAGGAGTTGAGGTCAGAGTGGTAATTGACTTTGATGTGGTATGGGACACATACCTTGGACATATTATGAGGTATTTTTGTGAGGATTGACTTGATGGATACGATAGAGACATGACATTTTAGAGTTGGATGGAGTTGCAGCGATGGAGATGCCTTGGTGGGAGCACTTGGGCATGGGTTAAGTTTAGACTTTAGCCAAATTTTATGGACATGGTGGTTGATTGGTTTATGACAATGGCAACACATGGACAAGATGATGAGGTGGTTATAAACTTTTCCCTTTGACATTGATGGACAACATATTGCAGATGAGATGGAGGATTCTTCATGGACCTGAATATGCCACATTGAGCATTGGATCAATGGGGAGAGTTCTTGATTGAGTTGAAGATGTGAAAAAATGCTAGAGAAACAACTGAAGAAGGAATGAGGAGGTGTGTTCTCATGGATTGAGGGCTATAGTTGGATTGATCACCCAACTATTTCGAGACATGGGGGAGCTCAATGCGCGGATATATGTTGGAGTTGAGTAGGAGTATCATAGTAGTAGTTCACACGATGACAATAGATGGTGGATTAGCATGACACATGTTGCAGTGATAGCATACAACCGAGTTGGAGGGGATCGCCTTCCACATAATGGTGCAGTATGGAGGATTTTGATGAGGTTGGTTGATGATCGTTGATTGAGGAGTCTTACTCATACATTGGGCCATGATCTTTGATGGAGTTTCATGCGATGGAGAGCAGGGATTTCATGTAGCATGATCATTTGATGTTGGAGTTGGTGACACTTTGAGAAATTTTGGTCTTGGTGATGGAGTTTGCTGAGATGGTGTTGTTGAGGGAGACAACATTTTTATATTGGGGGAGGATTTCAAGGCCTCGAGTTGGTCGAGTGCCTGTGATGACCACCGGCCGATGAGAGAGTCGAAAAACCGATGATGCGGGTATGGGCGTGCCCGAGTTGTGCGATGGGCATGTGGAAAAGTGGCAGACATGTTGTAGCAATGGGCGCTCGTGTTCAGTTAAAGGTGTGCAATGAGAAAGTTTGGTTAAAATCATTCGGTTAAGTGCGACTTGGTGGAAGTGTGCGACAGGCATTGGGCGACTAGGCAGTGAAATAGGCGTCAGGCGACCACGAAGTGTGACAGGCGGGCACATGTGGACAATTGAGGGCGCCCACATAAATTAATGTAGGTCAGCCCATGACTTAGTTGAAATATGTAGGGGCACGTGCTAAATGATGGAAAAGTTGGTTGGGAAGTGTGTGGGCAGGTAGACTCAAGTGTGAAATGAAGCAATGTGACTCTTGGAGAAAAAAAATATGGGACAACGTATATATATAATGGATCTACCATTCATTTAGATATCATCCATCATTCGTTCAAATAATCTAAAGTGAACAAGGGAAGACAGTGTATGAGCCCACATGGTGGGCGAACCAAGTGAAGGAACATGTGTCGGGTGAACCGATTCATGTGTGTTTGGGCAGAACCGGGTCATGTATAGTCAGGCCATTCAGGTGTGTAGAACAGGTCAAGTGCATTCGGGCAGCACTAGGTCATGTACATTCGGGTCGTTTGGGTGTGCAAAACAAGTCTTGTGCAACATTTGGGTCATGTGTGCAAACTCAGGTTGGGTTTTGTCGAGCGGAACAGAGTTCAGGTGTGCAGGTTGGGTAGTGTCAATAAAATTCGGGTTAGGTTGTGTGTGCATCATTCAAGTCTAGTCGTTTCATGTACCCAGGTCATGTGCGTATTGTTCGGGTCGAGTCGTGCATGCAGAACTCGGGTGAAGACGCAGAACTTGTGTCAGGAAGAAATTCGTTCGAGTGAACAGCGAGTCATTCGGGTCAAGTAGAAGGACGATTCAAGTCAAATCGTGCAGATACTCGGGTTGTTCAAGTCATGTAGGTTGGGCAGAGCGAATGAAGTGTTGAACTAATATTACGAAAGATCAAAACTTGGGGTTTCCACCAGTGTAGTACGAAAAGTTGGTGTGAATGGCTAGGAGCAATAGTGTTAGGTCCATGAGTTGTGGAGACGTTCGACCAAGTTATAGTGGGCGTGCCCATGTACGATGGGCACCCATATTAACTAACTTGGGCATGTGCGACGACACGGGGCGACACTTGGCGATGTGCGACCGAGTTGTAGTGGTCGCGCCCATGTGCGACGGGCACCCGCACTAACCAACTCGGGCACATGTGCAAGGGACATGTCATGTTGGCGAGAACCCACCCTTGCACGAGTTGTGTAGTAGCAAACGAGTGTCGTGTAGATGGTGAACGCGACAAGGGTGCCAAGGGGGTGGGCGCCCATAGCGGGCAGACGTGTTGAGGGTTCCGAGCATAGTCGTGTTGAAGGGCATGTGTGGAGGACGAGCACGTTGGAACACTTGGTGGGTGATTCGTGTGTTTGTTCGTATGAGGGGCGCATCACCAATGAACGAGTTGGGTGCATCGGGCAACGGCGGAACGAGCTCACCCGGGCGACCCGATCGGACCGAGAAACCCACGATAAAAACAAAGATGGCGAGATGAGTGTATGTGTAGGCAACACTTACGCACATATGTGATGAGCAGTTGGTTTATACCTTGGCGGAGGGGTCGACGCTTATGGAAAAATCGTATAGGCCAACGGTTGAACTAAGGTGCAAGCCGACGTGTATTGTGTGGGCTGACACGTTCAAGAGTCATGACCCAACTTGAATGGGACCATGTGCAGTGATATAAATACATGGTGAGAAGGAACGTTCAAGGAAAAAATAATCCAAGTTCAACAAAAAACAAGAAATCATTGCATAGCTCAAATAGTGAAGGAAATCGAGCAAAAGGACAAGGCGACATGCAGGCAGGTTGACAGCTCAAGGCCGAAGTTGGTTGAGCCAAAGATACAGGGTTTATGCGATTTCGGTGGAAGTTGGTTGAGCCAGAGATACAACGTGTAGTGCCCTGTTTCACGAATTTCAGACCGACGAACAAGGCGAACGGGAGGACAGGTTGCGGATTGGAGTTGGTCGCGTGTAGATTTGTGCGGAGGTCCTGCAGACTATGACCCAAGTTGCACAAGCGGCTGGGCAGTCATGCAGACGGTGACCCGAACTGAATGAGCAGCAACGAATTATGTAGAACGTGACCCAAGTCATACAACAGGGTCAGCGTGTGCACGACGTGACCCGACAATGTGCAGAAAGGGTCAACGTTTGCATGATTGTTGGCAGAGTTGTGAACTTGTGGAAAATTGTAAGAAAAGTATGCAGTCTAATTTTAATTGAAGTTGCATAGCTAATTATTGTATTTTGGTTTATAAAACATTGATATTGGAAATACTCATTATTTCAGGGAGTTTCCCCTCCCTTGTATGTATGGGTGCACATTGATGTTGAATTGATGTTTATGGTTTGTGTTTATTTCCACTGCATTTTTATGAACACTTGAATAAATTAACTAAGTGTTGGGTAAAGGTGTAGTATATACACTTAAGTGTTGATAAATTGAAAAAGTGTAGTAGTGTCGCACCCGCTATAGGTGGTTGAAAGAGCACCACAAGTATAGGGTCATGACCGTTGGTATCATAGGTTGATTAGGGCGATTTGAGCTTTGGTGGAATTTTGAAGATTGAAGCTAACAGGTACAATAGGCTTGTTTGTAGTTGGGACTGAAGCTTGGAAATTTTATTATTTGGTCTTAGTGAGACACTTAGAAGCAGTTTGACAGGGGCATATTATAGGGAACAATAGTATATGGTCTTGACTCAATCTCAAGCAAGACAGATGGAGGGTCATGTGGATGAAACTCAAATTTTTGAGGAACCGACCACACTCCAGGAGGAAGTCTTCGTGGAGAAATATATGGGTTGTATGGGAGAATCGGAAATGGCTTTGCATGCTTTGAAAGTTGAGAATGAGGATCTCTGGCTAGAGAACGCGAAGATGAAAGCTGACTATTACGCACTCAAAGTACGATATAAGTACACTGAGTGGAAATTTTGCGAGACAACGAAAGATGTGAAAGACTTTGAAGCGGTAAGGGATCTTGGTATGGACGAGATTTCCAAAATGAGAGAAAAGCTAAAGGAGGTTATGGATGAAATAGCCTCACTGAAGAAAGTTGTTTGGAAAGGAACTTCTACAAGGACTTCTCATGTGAAAATAAAAGAACCTGACTCATATGATGGGGGGGGGAATGCAAAGGCACTTGGAAAATTTTTATGGGATATGGAGCGATATTTGGACCAATTGGTTGTTCCTAATGAATAAGCCAAGGTGAAGATAGTTGCTCAATTTCTGACGAAGGATGCGAAAATGTGGTGGAGAAGGAAGCTTGACCAGATTTCTCATTGTCAAGGCGACGATATCACTACATGGGAAGAAATGAAGGAAGCTTTGGAGGATCACTTTAGTCCACAAGATGAGACATGGGATGCGAGAACTACGATTAAGTACATTAACCAAACTAGAAGTATTAAACAGTTTCAAAATGAATTCTAAAGTACGATCTTGGAATTACCAAAAATGGCAGAGAAAGACAAGATTTTCAAGTTTTTTATTGGGTTAAAACCTTGGGCACATAATGAGGTGAAAATAAAAAAGGTCAAGACATTGGAGGAAGCACTTGCTGCAGTTGATACGCTGATTGAACATTATGATGAGGGGATTGAGAAGAAAAAGAAACCTGAAAAACTAAAAGAAAAGACAACGAAGGAGGAATCTTCAAGATCGAATGCTAAGTCGAAAATGAAGAAGACCTTGAAGTGTTGGTTGTGTGGAGAATACCACGCGTTGAATAATTGTCCTTCAAGACGGAAGTTGGAAGCAATGGCACAATCTAAGAAAAAGAAGAAAGAGGAACCAATGGTTGGGACGATGCAGGTATTGGGAGCTACGGCAGCTGTGGAAGTTTTCCCTAGACGTGATCCTGAGAAAACAAACTTGAGTATGTAAACATGAGGATTGGGAAGGGCACACTACTCACCATGGCTGATAGTGGTGCAACTCACAACTTCATTGGGGAGGATACTGCCAGGAAAGTTGGATTGAAGTTCAAACCGATCCAATCTTGGATGAAAGAAGTGAATTCACCCCCAGATTATGTTATTGGTATCGTTGAAAAGACACTGATACATGTTGGAGACTAGCATGGATATGTTGACTTAATGGTAGTGCAGATTGATGACTATGAAGTTGTGCTTGGGATGGAATTTTTTAAGCATTTTGAAGTTATGATGGTACCACATGTGAAGAAGGTGTACATTTATGATGGCAGGGAAGATGATCCTATAGGTTCTCATACCATAGGTGTTGATTCATCCGGATGAAAAGTGACAGCTATGAGTGTGGCAGACATGAAACTGGAAGAAGAACTCATTACAAAGGAAAAAATCAAGGAGCAAACATAGGTTATTAGAGCATTGTGTGACAGTATCTTGGATATGAGAAGAAGGCTAGAAGCAATGGAGGGGAAAGAAGATGTAGACCTGAAGATTTAGGATGAAATTTGGGAAGCATACATACAATGATTAGAGGAGGGAGATCTAGATAGGTTGATTGAGATATTATCTAAGGAAGAGGGAGAGCCTTTGGCCTCCACTTTCTCCCCCTCTTCTTAGACTGACATGGGGATGAGGCTCATTGTCTCCTGCTCATGGCATTGAGTTCTCTTGACATTATGAGCAAGTGGTGGAGCGAGATGTACACTTCATAGCAGGATGTTTTGACACTCATGATGATGTAGGAGGCATATGTTCTTCTGGAGATGATGTTACAGTTGGATTAGCTACCCAACTTATTACCATCATAGGGGGATCCTGAACATGATTTCTTGTAGAGTTGTAGATTGATTCGAGACATGGAGGAGATTGAGGGTGATCACATATGGATTTGTATTTGGAGGATATGGCAGAGTTGGTGGCATGGACATGGATATGTTGGAGCCGACGATACTTTGCGATTATATGATGGTGTTTTCGAGGGCGACAACATTTTTAGAGTGGTGGAGGATGTCAGGACCTCGAGTTGTGGAGACGTTCGACCGAGTTATAGCGGGCATGCCCATGTGCGACGGGCGCTTGTATTGACTAACTCGGGCATGTGTGATGACATGGGGCAACACTTGGTGATATGAAATCGAGTTGTAGCTCATGCACCCATGTGCAACGGGAACCTGTATTAACCAAATTGGGCACTTGTGCGACGGACGCGTCGCATTGGTGAGTGCCCACCCTTGGGCTAGTCGTGTAGAGGTGGGCAAGTTTCATGCGGATGGTGAATGCAACGAGGGTGTCAGGCGGGCGTGCACCCATAGTGCGTAGATGTGTTGAGGGTGTTGGGCAAAGTAGTGTTGGAGGGCGTGTGCGAAGGATGAGCGTGTTGGAACACTTAGTGGGTGAGTCGTGTGTTTGGTTTTGCAACGGGAGCTGTTTGAATTCAACAAGAAAATGCACTACATACTAGTGTGGGATTCCAAGTCACACATGACTGAGGAATTCTAGTGACACATTAGTGAGAAGGCGGGAAACCAATTTTTAAATAAATTGGAAAATAAATTGCAATCTTATCTCATAACAACTTGTACTAGTTAACTAAGTGTGATAGACTTAGTTAGCTCAATAATTTCGAGTTGAGGGTTAAAAGATGGCCATGTAGAGTGATTATATTATTTATAGGGTCCAGTTGCAGTTGTAGCACTAGTGTGGTGTGAGTGTAATCAGTTAACTCAAATTAATTGATTTAAAATCATTTTAACTAGTTCTAACTGATTGATGAGCTAGTGGAAGATCAAGTGAATTAAATAGATTTAATTCACAAGTAGTGATCTACCAAATAACTGATGATTCACTATTAATAGTTTCATGCATGTCAATTCTGATGGAGACCTAGTTGAGACAACGGTTAAAGGTAAGTAAACTATCAATTGTATTATTAGCAAACTGCCCAGGGGAATTATAAAGCCACAGGAAGCCCATGATGGATTGCGCAGTCAAGGAAGGTTTGAATTCCTATTTAATAGGAATGATTTTGTCTAGGGATTGCGTGAGCAAGGCAAGATGAAGGTGGGAAGAAAATTGGCTATGTATTGGTCCATTTCCTAGATCAGTGTGAGACAATTGGTAGAGTATATGAGGTTGTGGTGAGCACACATGCATTGTATTGTTTCATGATTCCTGGGTTGATTAAAAAATAAATATGGAGGGGTTTTGAGCAGTTTCTTTCCCCAGGAAAATCTTGTGTTGTGCGATTGATTTACTTCTTTCTCTTACTTGCATGTGATTGAGCGATCGTGGCTTATATTCCGCAAATATTGTATAATGATTCAGTCTCTTGTTTTAGTAGATTGCATGATCGGATTGAATCCATTCGTGTAATTTATACATGGTATCAGAGTTGCGTTAGAGATTTTCTACATGGTATTGGAGCGTCGGGAATCAAAATAGTGGAGAATAAATTGAGTTTTTAATTAACAGTATTCAAATTTGCAGATACTTTATTTGGAGCTAGAAGAAAATCAAGTTGTCTTTCAATGGCTTGAGACTCGAATATGCACTCGAGGGTAGTTCGAATTATATTGCATGGAAGGACAGGATGGAGGCAGTGTTGGAGGACAATGGGTTGAAGGAATTCATAGATAATGATATTCCCAAGCCCGCAGTAGTAGATGCCCAACTTCTTAATGCATGGCAGAAGAAGGTAGCAAAGGAGAGGAGGATCTTGTTAGAGGGAGTTCAAGATCATATTGTCTCTAGTCTCCATGGAAAGGAAACTCCATGTGCTATGTGGAAGGCCTTGACAGATCTGTTTCAAAGTAGTAGTGACCACATAAAATTGGCACTCAAGGACAAGCTCAGGAAAATCAAAATGGAGAAGGGCAACACAATCTAGAAATACTTGACCAAGTTTACTCAATGTCGAGATGAGCTTGGAAGTGGTGGGACTACTGTAGCTAATGATGACTTGGTGAGCCTAGCACTTCTAGGCCTTCCCAAGGGCTGGCATAGTTACCAGGACTCTATGAATGGGAGGGATAAGCTATCATATTGGGAATGACTATGGTCAGATTTGGTACATGAAGAGTTTTGGCAGAATATGAGGGATGGATCCTCATCCAAGACTGATGATGAGGAAAATTGTGCCTTGGCTGGTAAGGCAAAGAAGGAGAAGGGGAAGAAGTTCCATTCCAAATCTAGGACCGGAAAAGAAGGAAAAAAACGTGACATGTCAAAGGTGAAATGTTTTCACTGTCATGATCATGGACATTATGCCGCAAATTTTCCACAAAAGAAGAATAACAACAAGAAGGCTCTGGGAGCTGCAACAGGTGAATATTTGGCCTCACATTTTTAAGTTAGACTTCTCTCTCATCACATACATGGCGTCAATTGTGATGGGATCTATGTGTTACTTGGATAGTGGAGCATCTTTCCACATGAAGAGAAACAAAGAACTATTTAGTAGCTTGGAGGAAAAGGAACTTCATATGCACGTCGAGATGGGTGATGACGGGAGGTATAGCGCTCCTGGGATTGGTACAGTTACTTTCCAGAGACATTCAGGTAAAATTTTCATATTAAAAGATGTCATTCATGTACCAGGCTTGAAAAAGAATTTAGTTTCAGTTGCTATGTTGGATGATCTTGGATATGATTTGGTTTTCAGTGAAGGAAATGCATTCCTTCATCACAAATCCACAGGAAAGGTAAAGAAGATTGGGGTTCATGTGAAAAACCTCTACAAACTTGATGTAGATGGCTACACAACATGAGCAGTAAAGCAGGGAAAGTGGTGAGTCGGGATACACGTAAGTTATGGCACAAGAGATTGGGCCATCTACACCATACTGCTTTGAGGATCATGTAACAGATTTCTACAGGTCTTCTAAAGGGTACTCTTGTGCAGATAAACACATGCAAGGGATGTACCATGGGGAAGTATACTAAAGCCACTTTTCATGAGAAGGAGAACCAAGCAGAGGCAATCCTTGAGAGAGCTCACTCAGACGTGTGTGGACCATTATCTACACCTTTCACATAAAATCACATGTATTGTGTGATTTTTGTTGATGATTTTTCTAGAAAGTGTTGGATCTTATTTCTACAGAAGAAAGATCAAACTTTCTCCAAGTTTTGCGAGTTAAAAGCACTAGTATAGAAATATACAAGGAAGAAGGTGAAGGCTCTAAAGAATGACAATCAATCTGAAATTGATTGTTATTTAATGTTGTGCTAATATCAATTTTAGATTTAATATGAAATTTATTTTATTTGCTTCTTGTACAAGGGTTTATACATGTGCTTATGATTGATAAATCAACAAACTTGATGATATTAAGTGTATTTCATGAACATAAAAGCATGGAAACTAAATGTTGAACAACAGCATATAAAAACACAGCAAACACAGACAACTGAGTCAAATACACATGATTTTGATAAAGGAGTTCACCCCTCTTGGGCTACATCTCCTTGGTCTAGCTTCCATGGCATGGGCCTTTGCATTAGTTTCAATTGTGAAAAATTGGTGTTTATAGTCTCCTGTTGCCTCTGCAACTTGCTCCAATGGCTCCAAAACATCAAAATCTACCAATAATGACTCTTCCTGAGCCAAAATTGGTCGAAAATTGCCTCATTTATGGCAAAACCAATTTTTCCTACAATTTCTCCACTAAAACTAGAGCTCTGCCACATTTGGCGGGCTCCGCCAAGTACGTTATTAAGTTAAATCGTCATTAAACTTAAGATACGTGTGGATTTAAGTGTGATTAATGGAGGTTTAGGCGCAAAGCTTGTTTAATAACTAACTGCGGATTATAGAGCTTAATGCCATATTAGTGGTGTGTTAAACAAGGTTTAACGGATTTAAAACTCCGCTGGTGAACAGTGATAAGCCCACAGTCTTCGCGCTTGAACATATGGGAGGGGGTTGGCCCCCTCCGGACCCCCAACTCCGACGCGATCATAATTCAAGTATAAGCGGCATCCCATAGTTAATAAGAAGAATTGTATGGTCCATTGGTTGGCGCACGCACTAGCCTGGGGGAGATCGTGGGGTTGACCCCGACCTACGCCCCTCCTCAGTCATAATTTTTTATTGAACGGACCTTTGGAACTTCAACCTTGGTTTAAAATAATATAAATGCACTCATACGATTTTGGATATAACTTTGGATTTCGACCTTGGCTTAAATATATGTGCCACTTTGGACTTTGGCTTGTGAAATAAATATTGCGCCAACCTTCAAGCCATGGGGGAGGGCAATTGGTAGCCTCTGGTTGCTCCACGCGGCCCTTCTCCATTAGTTCAAATTTCACCATAATAAAAATAATAATGCATCCATGCTTATAAATTCAACCTTAGGATTAGGAAAAAAAACTAATTTCCCAAGCAACATTAGCAAATCTGACTGTGACACTTGTCACAGTGTCATTGGCTGAAAATTAGAGAATATTCCCTGGATATTCTTGAGGTGCTGACTAGACTGCCAAGTCATCAGTCTGTCACTATTCTGCACATTTTTTCCCTGTTTGAAAAAATAGACAACATACCATAACTTACTCATACGAACTCGGATTTTGATGAAACAAATTGTTTTGGAATCCTGGTGACAAACTCTATTTGGTCGTTCTGGTTTGGAGAATTTCTGAGAACTTTCATTTTTTTGTTAAATATTGGGCCTCTGATCATTCCTCCACACTAGAAGCCTTTTGAACCCCAAAAGATACTATCAATTGTTCAGCACGTGAGGGTACAGCTACCTCACGCTTTCACTCTCCATCCATTTGGCCTTAGAAGGATTGTGTCCCTTGAGTCCCACTCTAAGGTATTCGACATTCCCTCTCCTTAAAGTTTTGGTTCTTCTGTCAAGTATGAGATATTGTTGAATTTCATCAAGATATTATGGTGAAAAATCATCTATTGATGGCAGTTGAACATGCTCTCCTTGATAATCAATCAAAGGAGGCTCAAACAATCTCAAATTATCAACATTAACGACAGAATATATTTGTATATAAGGAGACAAATCTAGCTTAAATGCATTAGTACCAATCTTTTCCAAAATTTTAAATGGACCATAATGGATTGGCTTGAGATTTTTACCTTACCCTTGCAATCTTTCTTTGTTGATATATAACCAAACTTCATCTCCAACTTGGAATTTGTGATCAACACAGTGTTTATCATGCCTTGAATTGTAGCTACTTTGACTCTTTTCAAGTTGTTCTTGCACTGTGTGATGTACCAACTGAATTTGCTCAATGAAATTCCTTGCCTTATCTATGTCACTATGACCATCTATAGCGACATCTTTATCAAAGATGAATTCTAAAGGCGATCTTGGAAAGTACCCAAGACATGCCTCAAATGGTGATGTGTTTGTGGAAGAATGTTTTTCCCTGTTGTATGCATGTTGAATGTAATGCAACTGTTCATCCCACAACTTGGGATGTTTGCTGCAATAACCTCTAAGAAGATGAATGATTGTCATTTTTACCACTTCAATATGACCATCTATTTGCGAATGAAATTTTGTACTCTTCTTCAACTTTGTGTCCATCATGTCCCATAATTTTGATCAAAAATTCCCAACAAACCGAGAATCTCAATCACTTACAATAGAAGTAGGAAGAGAAAAATGAACTCATACATTTTGAAAGAAAATATGAGTTGTTTCTTCAGCTATAATTGTTTTCTTACATGGCATCAAAAGACACATTTTGTTGAACCTATCTACGATAACATACAAGTATTCATGACCTATCCTTGACATTGGAAGACCACCTACAAAATACATTGAGATACTCTCCCAAGGATGTGAAGGAACCAGAAGTGGAGTGTACAATCCAAGTTTCCTATTACTAGGATTACTTATTGCAAATAAATAACATCCTCTAATAAAACGAGATACACTATCAATAATGTGTGGCCAATAACAATACCTTTGGAGATTCTCTATTGTTTTGCCTACACCGAAATGTCCAGCAATCAATGAAGTGTGCGCCTCCCTTATGATATTGTTTTTTTCTCCCTGTGGTATAAATAACTTGCCCAAGTGATACAACAAACTGTTATGCACATGATAATCTAACTCTTCATTTTGGTTTCCTTGACTCAAGCTTTCATACACATCTTGAAACTCACTATCATATGCATATTGTTCAATGTAACTTTCATGCATAACTGAAATGTGCTCGAGTATAATAGATGAATTTACAATAGGCCTAGAGAGCATTTCAGCGACCTTATTGTAGATTCCCTTTTTATACCTGATAACCAAATGAAATCATTGTAGAAATCCCATCTATCTAAAATGGCTTGATTACTGCAAATTTGATTGTGATTGTAATTATTGCAATTGTTGATGGTCGGTATGGATAATGGTCTCTTTCCCTATCAAGTAGTGATTCCATTTCTTTACACTTTGTACCAATGCATCAAACTATTTTTCATAGGTGGGATAGTTAGTCACAGCTCCATTAAAAATTTCAGAATGAAACGAAATAGCTTTACCATGTTGCATGAGAACTTCTCCCATGGCGTAATCATTTGCATCCGTTTGGATCTCAAATGGCTATCTAATATCTGGAAGAGCCAATACCAGTGTTGATGTTATCTTTTTCTTTAAAGCATAAAATGGTTTATGTTGCATATCTCCCCAATGGAAGACTTTCTTGACAATTGTCAATGCATGTAACGGAGCTGCAATGGAAGAAAAATTAGCAATGAATTTCCTCCAATATTGTGTTGCCCCAAGAAATCTTCTTACCTTTGTAACTGTATTGGGCTTGAGCCAATTCAGAATGACCTCTACTTTGGAAGGGTTTATCTTCAACTCACCTCATCCAACAATGTGTCTCAAATACACTAAATAAGTCTTGCCAAACTCACACTTTGACATCTTTAAAAATAACTTCTCTTTTTTCAAGACATCAAGCACCTTGTTCACATGCATGACATGTTCATCTCTTGATTTGCTTAATATAAAAATATCATCCAAGTAAACAATGATGAAGTCATATAGAAATGGTTTTAGTACATCAGTCATAACTCTCATGAAAGTCGATGGAGCATTTGTTAGACCAAATGGCATAACTAGCCACTCAAACAATCCTTGTCTAGTTTTAAATGTAGTTTTCCAAATGTTCTCCTCAACTATTCTAACTTGATGATAACCAGTTTGTAAGTCTAACTTAGTGAAATATTTTGCATACTTTAACTGATCAAGAAAATTATCAATGCATGGGAGTGGGTAGCGATTATTTACCGTGATTTTATTCAATGCACAAAAATCTATGCACATGTGCCAAGTCCCTCCCTTCTTTGCTACCAAAAAAATTGGTGAACCACGTGGCGAAGTAGATGGGCGTATGATACCTTTGTTCAACAATTCTTGAATTTGTTTCTTGATTTCCAAACTCTCCATAATTGACAAGCGATTCATATCAATGTTTGGAAGTGGAACATCTTGCTGTAGCTAAATCTCATGTTGAATTCCCCTCTTGGGAGGTAACCCACTTGGTTCTTGAAACATCTCGCCATGCTGACTTACCACATCAAAAAAATCAAATTTTAATTTGTCATCACATCCTTCAAAATATTCATAGTCAACATCATCCTTTTTATTGATCATGAGAAGCACAAAATTTTTACTTTCATTAACTTGCCTCTTCATTTTCCCTGCATTAACTAAAGAAATATTCAGTTTTTTGCGATGAGCTCTCACAATATACTTCACCCCATCCTTCAGCAAATGATATTTGTGGTGATAAAACACCGCTTTCCTGTCATAAAAATATGGACTTCCCAAGATAATCCCAGAAATGTCAAGTGGAACCACATCTAACTCGATTTCATCAGCAAAGTTTGCAGTAATAGCAAATCGAAATATGCATTTCCTTGTAACCTGTAAATTGGCATTCTTAACTATCCAACCCAAATGGTATGGTTTATGATGTGGTACGGTTTCAAGGTTAATATTTTTGACCAAGTCTTCTGAAATCAGGTTTGCTTGTGACCCACTATCAAACAATGTATCAATCTTTGTATGATTTGAAATCACTCTCACATGGAACAATTCTATCCTTGTGTCTTCATTTGGAGTTTTGTTGTGACTATTTGAGGAATTAGTACTTGCTATGGCTTCATTTACCTTGTTAACCATGGCTACGATCTTGGTCTCATCTCCTGAATCAGATCCAAGATCTTTTTGTGTGGTGGTAGTGATCTTTTGTTTCCCCTTGTTATTTGGTTTCTTAGGCCTTAGTTCAGGATGTAGTTTCCAATAGTGGGCTTCATCATGCCCCTCTTTGGAACAATATTTGCATGTAGTTTTCTCCCCTTATTTCTTGATTCTTTCATTCTTCTTTCCCTTCCATTTTCCTCCCTTCTCTTTTCCCTTACCCTTGAATGGCTTCTTCTTACTACCCTCTTCCCGAATGTTTTTTTCCCTTGCTTCAAGATCCGTGGCTTGCACACATACTTCATCTAAGTGTTTTGAGTTAAACATAAGGATAGTATGTTTCAAATAGGAATGTAAACCCCCAATGCATTTCAAGATTGTGTCTTGGGAATTCAAGTTTACTCCTAACAACAAAGCCCTCTTTCTAAACTCTTGGGTGTACTCTTGAACTGTTTGGCCTTTGAGTTGCCTAAAGTTTTGCCAACTCATAATTGTTTTTTTCATATAGGCTAATGGATAAAATTGCATTTTAATGGAAGAAATGAATTCAACCCAAGAAATGGATATATTACCATGGATTCACATTTCCTCTTGAGTCTTTTCTTCCCACCAAACTAGTGTTGTTCCTTCTAGCCTTAATGAATCCAACTGGATCTTTATGTCATCCTCTTGTAGATTATGAATTCTGCAGTATACTTCCAATTGACGGATCCAATTGTCTATCTTCTCTGCATTTACTTCACCATTGTACATGGGAAGTTCAAACTTGATGTCCAACTTCAGTAATGGAGTTTTTCCTTTTGGGGTTTTTGAATGAGTGTGGGTGGTTTGTGTGGTGGAAGTGGAAGATGAATATGATGATGAAGATGATGGGGATGAGGATGGTGGAGATGGAGGTGGATTTCCTCCACTTCCTTTCAAACTCTTCTCTTCATCCCTCTTGTCATATGAAGTTCCTTCTCCATGTGGAGGCTTAGAACCTTCTCTTTCTCTTTCTACAGTTAATGCATCAAACATGATTTTAACCAGTCTCTGAATATCTTTGAATTCTCTCTTGACATCTTCCTCTTCTGAATGTCCTTGAGTCTCTCCAAAACTTGACATAATGGCTAAGGATTCAAGTTCAACTTCTGATGCATGTGCATTTTCAATCACCTCGGCTTCTTGTGCAATGTGTACCTCTTCCATCTCAACTGCTGGAGATAGAACTTGAGGTGCTTCAAGTGCAGCTTTGAGTGTAACTTTGGGTGAAGATGATGTTTTCTCAGCTCTCTTGCTTCTGTTCATAATCTCAGGACTAACAACCAATTGCTTCCCTTCTTCTCTCTACAACTACAACCTTGTAAGCAACACAAAATTTCAACTATTAAAACCCTTCTTGCACAATCTCAAGCAAAGCAAGAAAATAACCTTTTCGCTGATACCAACTTGATCTGAAATTAATTGTTAATTAATGTTGTGCTAATATCAATTTTAGATTTAATATGAAAGTGTTTTGGTTTGCTTCTTGTACAAGGGTTTATACATGTGCTTATGATTGATAAATCAATAAACTTGATGAGATTAAGTGTATTTCATGAACATAAAAGCATGGAAACTAAATGTTGAACAACAGCGTATAAAAACACAGCAAACACAGAGAACTGAGTCAAATACACATGGTTTTGATAAAGGAGTTCACCCCTCCTGGACTACATCTCCTTGATCTAGATGCCATGGCATGGGCCTTTGTATTAGATTCAATTGTGCAAAAGTGTTGTTTACAGTCTCCTGATGCCTTTCTAACTTGCTCCAGTGGCTCCAAAACATCAAAATATACCAAGAATGACTCTTCCTGAGCCAAAATTGGTCGAAAATTGCTTCATTTATGGCAAAACCAATTTTTCCTACAATTTCTCCACTAAATCTGAAAGTTAGCCAGACAGCTCCACTAAAACCGGAGCTCTGCCACATTTGGCAGGTTCGCCAAGTCCTCCGCTAAGTTGACTCGTCATTAAACTTAAGATAAGTGCGGATGTAAGTGTGATTAATGGAGGGTTAGGCGCAAAGCACATTTAACAACTAATTGCAGTATAGAGCTTAAACCCATATTAGTGGCGCATTAAACAAGGTTTAACGGATTTAAAACTCCACTGGTAAATAGTGATAAGCCCACGGTCTTCACGCTTGAACATATGGGAGGGGGCTGGCGCACAGGGTTTTCCCCCTCCGGACCCCCAACTACGGCACGATCATAATTCAAGTCTAAGCAGCATCCCATATTTAATAAGAAGAATTGTATGGTTCATTGGTTGGTGCGGGCGCTAGCCTAGGGGAGGTCACAAGGTCGACCACAACCTCTGCCCCTCCTCGGTCATAATTTTTTATTGAACGGACCTTTGCAACTTCAACCTTGGTTAAAAATAATATATATGTGCTCATACGACTTTGGATATAGCTTTGGATTTCGACCTTGGCTTAAATATATTCGCCACTTTGGAATTTAGCTTGTGAAATAAATATTGTGCCAACCTTTAAGCCATGGGGGAGGGAACGTGGAAGCCTTTGGCTGCTCCAAGTGGCCCTTTTCCATTGGTTCAAATTTCACCCTAATAAAAACAATAATGCATCCATACTTAGAAATTCAACCTTAGAATTAGGAAAAAAAATTTCAATTTCCCAAGCAACATTGGTGAATCTGACTGTGACACTTGTCACAGTGTCATTGGCTAAAAACTAAAGAATATTCTCTGGATATTCCTGAGGCGCTCACTGGACTGCCAAGTCATCAGTCTATCAATGTTCTACACATTTTTTACATGTTTGAGAAAACGAACAACAAACCATAACTTACTCATACGAACTCGGATTTTGATGAAACGAGTTGCGTTGGAATCCTAGTGACGATCTCTATCTAGTCGTTCTGGTTTAGAGAATTTATGAGCACTTTCATTTTTGAGCTAAAAACTGAGCCTCTGATCAACAATGGTGGTGAGTATATCTATAATGAATTCAAGAACTTCTGCGCCAAAGAAGGAATTCAGAGAGAATTGATTGCACCTCATCACCTACAACAAAATGGGGTTGCAAAAAGAGAGAACGGAACAATTGTGGGAGCCACATGAGCTATGTTACATGATTAGGGTCTACTATTGCATCTGTGGGCAGAGGCATGCAACACAACGGTATTTGTGCAAAACCGTAGTCCTCATCGGATACTTGGCATGAGTACACCAAATGAGGCTTTTTCAGGTAAGAAAGTGGATGTTTCATATTTTAAAATTTTTGGCTCATCTGTCTATTGCCATGTGACCAAAGATGCTAGGAAGAATCTAGAACCAACATCAGAGGTTGGGATATTTGTGGGGTACATTGATACTCCCCACAACTATCGGGTGTATTTTCCAGCTAACAAGATGACAGTTTTCAGAAGAGATGTGAAATTTGATGAGGAGAAATCCATGCGATTGTCCCTTCAGAGGGAGCTTGACTTGCATGCAGATGAGGAATTCTTAGTTCCAAAGGATGAACCTCGAGATGTGGAGCGGCCACAAGCAGAGGATCATAGGGTGGCAGAAACCACTCATGTAGATCCATCCACCATAAATGGTATGAAGCGCACCAAAGACGCTGACATATTGACGTTAGATGCGACAGAGCATGTAGATGCACCTACATCATACCACAGGTAGAGAAGTTCCCCAGACAAGTATAGTGGATACATGGATTTTATGAGCGAGTGTATTATGACATAACCATCCTCTTTTGAAGAAGTAATGCAGAATCCAACATGGGTTGATTCCATGGTTGAGTATGACTCCATTATCAGAAACAGTGCATGGGAAGTGGTCCCAAGACTAGTAGGGAAGTCAGTGGTTGGATCCAGGTGAAGCAAACAATAGATGGGAGTGTGGAAAAATACAAGGTTAGATTTGTGGCCCGATAATTCTAGAGGGGATTGACTATGAGGAGACTTTTGCACCAGTTGCAATGTACTCATCGATTAGATCTATCCTTGCACTCTCAGCACAGATGGGGTGGCAGATACATCAGATGGATGTAAAGACAACCTTTCTCAATGGAGTTATTGAGGAAGAAGTGTACATTGAGCAACTAGAAGGTTTTGAGACCTTTGACAAGGAGTCGCATGTGTGCAGACTCAATAGAGCATTGTATGGGCTGAAGCAAGCACCTCGTGCTTGGTACACCAGGATCGACAGCTATTTCACCGGGTTGGGCTTCCCAAAGAGTGAAGCGGATGCGAACCTATATCATATTGTGGTTGATGGTAATCTTTTGATTATTGTACTTTATGTTGATGATATTATATTGACAGGGAATGATCAACTCATAATTTCTTGCAAAGAGGATCTTGCAAGAGAGTTTGAGATGAAAGACATGGGGCTCTTGCACTATTTCCTTGGCTTGGAAATATGGGAAAAGTATGGGGATATATTTGTATCTCAAGGATATGGAGGGTAGCAAACCCATGGAGACTCTTCTTGCAGGAAACTGGAGGAAGCAGGATGCTACTTCAGGTGAGGTAGTGGATGTTACTATTTATAGGCAGCTTGTGGGTTCACTTATGTATTTAGTGAACACGCAACTAGACATATGCTACGCAGTTAACCAACTTAGTCAAACTATGGTTAAACCTACCAAGATCTTTTGGAAGGCGGGGAAGCATGTTTTGAGATATCTAAGGGAAACTACAGAGTTTTGGAAGGCGAGGAAGCATGTTTTGAGATATCTGAGGGGAACTACAGAGTATGGATTATGGTACAAACAGAAAGAGAGAGTGAAGCTTCAAGGCTTCACCGATGCAGATTGGGTAGGCATTCCATCAGACAAGAAGAGCACATAAGGGGGCATATTCAACATAAGATCAGCAGCAATTTCTTGGTACAGCAAGAAGTAGAGATCAGTTTCACTTAGTTCAGCCGAGGCAGAGTACATGGAAGCTATTCAGGCTGCATGTGAAGCCCTCTAATTGAGTAAGATACTTGTTGGTTTGTTTGGTCATCAAATGGATCCGACGGTGATACATTGTGATAACCAAAGTTGCATAAAACTCTCGGTTAATCCAGTATTCCATGACAGGTCCAAGCATATTGACATCCGGTACCACCATCTCAGAGATTATGTTCAGAGGCGCATTATGTTGTTGCAGTAAATTCCCACGGAAGATCAGGTTGCGGATCTCTTGACGAAGGCACTTGCGAAAAGAAAATTTGAATACCAAAGAGGCAACATCAAGATAGTTGATAATCCCTTTCTTGTTGAGAGGGAGTGTTGAAATTCAACAAGAAAATGCACCACATACTAGTGTGGGATTCCAAGTCACACGAGTGAGGAATTCTAATGACACATTAGTGAGAATGCAGGCAACCAATTTTTAAATAAATTGGAAAATAAATTGTAATCTTATCTCATAATTTCTTGTAATAGTTAACTAAGTGCGATAGACTTAGTTAGCTCAAGAATTTCGAGTTGAAGGTCAAAGGATAGGCATGTAGAGTGATTCTATTATTTACAGGGTCCAATTGCAGTTGTGGCACTAGTGTGATGTGAGTGTAATCAGTTAACTCAAATTAATTGAGTTAAAATCAGTTTAACTAGTTCTAACTTATTGATGAGCTAGTGGAAGATCAAGTGAATTAAAATAGATTTAATTCACAAGTAGTGATCTACCAAGTAAATCATGAATCACTGGTAATAGTTGTATGCATGTCAATTCTGATGGAGACCCAGTTGAGACAAAGGTTAAAAGTAAGTAAACTATAAGTTGTATTATTAGCGAACTTCCCAAGTGCAGTTATAAATCCACAGGAAGCACATGATGGATTGCGCAGTCAAGGAAGGTTGGAATTCTTATTTAATAGGAATTATTTTGCTTAGGGATTGCATGAGCAAGGCATGTTGAAGGTGAGCAGGAAATTGGCTATGTATTGGTCCAATTTTGCCTAGATTAGTGTGAGACAATTGGTAGAGTGTATGAGGTTGTGGTGAGCAAACACGCATTGTATTATTTCATGATTCATTGGTTAATTATACAATAAATATGGAGGGGTTTTGAGCAGTGGTTTTCCCCAAGAAAATCTTGTGTTGTGCGATTGATTTACTTATTTCTCTTACTTGCATGTGATTGAAGATTGTGATTTATATTCCGCAAATATTGTAGAAGGATTCAGTATCTTGTTTTAGTACATTGCATGATCGGATTGAATCCATTGGTGTATTTTCTACATGGTATTAGCGTTGTGTTAGAGATTTTCTACAGGCGCATCACTAGCGGACAAGTTGGGCACGTCAGGCAAGGGGGCCACGAGCTGACCTGGGTGACCTGAGCGACCCGAGCAACCCGCCAACAGAACAATGATGGTGAGATGAGTGTATGCATGGGCAACACTTACGCACATATGTAATGGGAGGTTGGTTTATACCTTGGCAGAGGGGCCGACGCTTATGGAAAGAGCGTGTAGGACGACGGTTGAACTAAGGTGCAAGTCGGTGTGTATCATGTGGGCCGACTCATTCAAGATTCGTGACCCAACTTGAACGGGACCGCATGTAGTGATATAAATACACAGTGAGAAGGAACGTTCAAGGAAAAAAAAGAATTCAAGTTCAACAAACAACAAGCAAGCATTGCGTAAGCTCAAACAACGAAGGCAATCAAGAGAAAGGGCAAGGCGACAGGGGAGCGGGGCAACAACTCAATACCAAAGTTGGTCAAGCCCGAAATACGAGGTATCTACGATTTTTGAACGATGGGCAAAGTCAAGTTACCAAGCTTCAGTGAGGTGCCCACGAATGTAGCAGATTCACGCTGAGTCGAGTTGGGTGCTCACAAAGCGTAGTGACTCGCTGCATGAATTTCAGACCTTTAGACAGGGCGAACGAGCAGAGAGGTTGCGGATTGGAGTTGGGTGTGTGCAGATTTGTGCAAAGGTCATGCAGAGCGTGACCCGAGCTGCACAAGCGTTTGGGTGTTTGTCCAGACTATGACCCGAGATGCACGAGCGGTTGGGTGGTCGTGCAGATCGTGACCCGAACTGAACGAGAAGCAACGAACCGTGCAAAATGTGACCCGAGTCGTGCAGCGGGGTCAGCGTATGCACAACGCGATCCAACAGCGTGCAGAAAGGGTCAACCTTTGCACGATTGTTGGCAGATTTGTGAACTTGTGGAAAATTGTAATAAAAGTATGCAGGTTGATTTTAATTAAAGTTGCATAGTTGATTATTGTATTTTGGTTTATAAAATAGTGATATTGGGCAGACTCATTATTTAAGGGAGTTGCCCCTCCCTTGTATGTATGGACGTACATTGATGGTGAATTGATGTTTATGGTTTATGTTTATTTATGTTGCATATTAATGAACACTTGAAGAAATTAATTAAGTGTTGAGTAAAGGCATAGTCTATACACTTAAGTATTGATAAAAAGAAAAGTGTAGTAGTGTCGCACCCGCTATAGGTGGTTGAAAGAGCACCACAAGTATAGGTTCGTGACAAGCAAGGTGATGTGTATGTGTTACACAACTGTGGCACGAAATGTGTGTGGCACGAAATTGGAAAATAGTTTTACTTGTAAAATAACTTGTAGATTTTATTAAGTATATTGGGCAGACTTGTTTGGGAGTTATCCATCCCTTCATGAATATGCATAATTGAAGTTAATGTTGTTTATGAAGTATAATTTATGAAGATTAATGAATGTTGATTTTTGTTGCATTATTGAAGAAAGTAAACACTTAACGAAAAATATTCTAAGTGTTGGTGATAGGTGTTGTTCGTGAACCATTGTAGTGTTGAAACAAAAACATTGGGTAGTGTCACACCGTGCCCACAAGTGGAATTTAAGTCACCACTAGCGTGGAGTCGTGACAAATGGTATCAAAGATTGGTGAACAACCTTTTCCACCCATGAATGTTCCAACTTCTGGATATGATGCAAAATATAGTGTAGGGTAAATCCAATCCTACGTAAAGATGTGACCTTTGCCAAACACCCAGACTTCCATATTCAATACCTATACAAAGTAATGAGTGTTGCCCTAAAATTTTTTACGTTGTGCGAGGTTATTATCGAAGCATAGGAACATCCAATCCTCTAAGAATTATGCAACTCTTGAGACCCTTAGACCTCTCCGACCCCTGATACCACATCAAAAGGGAGAAATCTGGCCTCAAAAGCCTCCAAGTTGGCTCCCAAAGAAACTACCTCCTACCAGCCAAGATCCCCTGATACAATTTAGCATAAGAGTAATTTGGCCTTGGAGTAATTCAGGCCTTCACAAAAGTGGTTACTCTCGCCAACGTCAAATCCCTGGGATTCGATGACGCATGAAAGAAAAGGAAAAAATGGGGATTTTGCAAGTTAATGGGGAGACGACCCTAAATGACAATTTCCTAGTTTCTAAAGCATGAGGGCCCAAACTCCTGAAACTCAAATTCTGCTTAATATCTAGCACAAGGTTATTGGTGTCCACAACACCTATTATGCAGTTTTTGAAAGGAGACAGAACACCAATACCAAATTCCACAATATTTCAACAAAATTGCACCAAGGTATTATTCTTGATTAATTCAACCCTACAACCTCTTACAAGCTAGTTAATTCATACTCGGAAGAAAATATGCTCTATCAATTACCTCAGTTTGGAATACACAAAATTGCATAACTACACAAGGAAAGTTATAGACTATCCTTAGACATCACAACTCCACCATGCACATTGATACACTTGTTCATAGGTTATCAATGTCAAAAAGAGAGTGAGCATAACACAATTTATCACATTATTCATGAACTAAATATTTATTAGCACAATCCAAGTACTCATTCAATTCATAGCATATAAGATAGCCCACAAATCAGGATTATGACAACTTCACAATCCGGGTATATAAGGTAGCTTGTCAATCCTGAAAATAGAGTGAACCTTCATTGTTCATGCATTCAATACCATTCAAAAATATACAAGAGCTCGTACTAGACATATGCAATTCATGGCACAGGCTTATCTGAGTATTCTAGGATCACTGGCAACTGAAGGAGGGACTTCCACTCTCTACCCAACCATAGGCCAACTACACTGTAACTTTCTTACAATTAATAACCCCTAATTCGGATCCAAAGCCAAAGGGAATGTTTGCTCAGGGAAAATTCACACCAACGACTTGGTCATACAGTTAAGAGATGGAGTTCACTGACCTGGTGGTTTAACCACTGCTCTCTGTCAATAAACACCATAGTGACTCACTTACTCTTTGAGTTCAAACACAAGGAAAGCACTGCAGGGGTCTATAGTCCATTGTATATGTGGTTTAACAACTCTTCCAACAAGCACCACAATGGCTCAGATTGTCTTGTTCAAGTGCTTTAACAACTTACATAGCAAGCATCATAATGATTTTGTCATCCACCGAGGTTCCCACTAACCATTCAGGTTTAGACACATAGTCCAGTGGCCTCAAACACATCAAATACAAGGAATATCACCCCAAATCTTTGAGCATGGTGCTCAACCACAACTCCATCAATACTTAGTCTTCATGCTTAGCTCTGGTAGCTCCTTGCTCTTTCTTCGCAATCATCATTTTCACTTGATTGCTCTTCTTTTCTAGTGCTATCCAGCGTTTTTATGCCAATCCTGTTTCTTCCGCTATGCATATATACAAGAGAAATTGTTCCTTTCGCTCTTTGATCTACTCAAGGGATTGGGAACCACCCTCTTTTTTCATTGTATCCTTGATCCGCGAGGGGGAATGGGTACCATGTTGTGCTCCTCACTGCCCCAATCTAATTTATTAAATGTCCATCAAGCAGTAACTTCTCTTCAATCACATCTCTTACTAAAATCAATGAGATAGTGCGATTGGCCTGCAACTAGTAGCCTAGCTATTTAATTCGGTCGGGTTATGGATTTCAAGGGTGTAAGGAGTGTCAAGGTACTCACCCTCGCTGGTCATAGCCTCTAAAGCATGGCTACAGGTTTGTCGCCAAGGTATTAATGTGTAAGACATTGTGGTCGACCGCACTAGATGGAGGCTGGCTAGTACTTGGTGCTACAGCAATGGCGGTCAACTACCCTTCACTCAGAGAGTTGGGCTCCAAGGAGAGAGTGAGTACCGTCAGTAATAGGTTAATGGCATAGTGGTTAAGGTTGCCTCTTACCGTGTTAGTAGGTATGACCTAATCCTGCTTGTGACGCCATTTATTACTCCATGTATTAACCCTTTTGGGTTAAAGCCTTCAAGGCACCCAATCTTCCCTCATACTATGGATACATAGGGCAGTGCTTCTTTCAATTGGTAGTAAGTTAATTTTAAATAATTATTTTTAAATGCTTAATAAACGTATCAGCCAGCGATGGCTCTCCCATAGTTTTGAAACTTTGACTCTGACTTTGACTCCGAACCGGCCAAGGGTCGACTCCAAACCAATATCGACTCGGTCTAGTTGATTTCAATGACTCGGTCTTTGTAAAAAATATATTAAATATTTATTTTTTTATGAAAAAACATAATTTTAAATATTTTCATTTATGTTTCGAAACTCAAAGCATTAGAATATAGAGAGAAGACAACATATGGTCAAAATATGCTCATGAATATATCTATTATATCAAAATGGAACCCAATGCATTGTCAAATACATGTAATATATAGAGATCAGAATAAAAACAAATAACCAAGGAGGTTCTAAATGGCATCTACAACAAAACATCACTAGTCACTACTGCTAGAGAAGGCAACACCATCTGGCTCAGACTCTGAATCAGATTGAGACAGGGAAACCCATGGCTCCTCCTCCTCATCAAGATCTCCAACTGCAATTGTAAAAGTAGTAGCACTAGCGCGCTGAGATAGATGAGCTATTCGCTTGTGCTGTGGTTGAGAAGAGGAAGTGCCTGCAACTAGAAAACTTGGGGTTGGGCCTGGTACTAGTGGATCTGCATTTAAATTAACATTAAGTTCAAGTAATGCCTCCATCTCTAAATCCAAATCAAGACCAATATCCTCATCATGGTCAAACTCTACTGGTTGACTCTCCACTACCCAATCTGATGTTGGATCAATATCTTACAATACAATGGGATCTATATTAGGGCTATTGTTCACCAATTGGTTGTCTTAGCCAGAAGTCGTATTGGACATAGACAAGATCATTTAACCATTTTTGTTCCAAACGGTTTCTCTTCTTCATGTGAATCCTCTCAAAGACAAAGCAATTACACTCCGCCCAGAAGCACTGTAAGTTTGACTCAAAATACAAATTGCAAACTTCTACAATTGAGAACAATGTCAACAAAATGTCTCCCACCATTGTGCTACAAAAAACATAGTTTGTAATGAGTTAGTTCAACAACTTATATCCAACTTTCAAATTATAAAGTTATAAACAATTTAACAATATAAGAATTGAAATTGAACTTGTTTACTTGGCTCATATGCTTCCCTTGCAATCATTGTTAGGTTATTTCCAAAGGTACCTGTGGCTCTACTTAAGCAAACGATCTGTCGGTGTATCTCCAGCTGGTCACTCTCCTTAGGGACCATGCACTCAAGGCACTCGATCAATCCATCTCTAAGCTCCCTAGTCAAACTTTTTGCCTCCAGAGCTTTATAATGATACCTTGGGTTCAGAAAAAACCCAGCTGCATGTATGGGGCAATGGAGTTGATTGTTCCATCTTTGATCAATGATTTCCCAAATGGGCCCATACTTAACCACTCTATCCTTGTATGATGTCTTTATTTGCTCATTTTATTGGTCCATAGCTTCATAAATGAAGCCCATAGCCAATCTTTCCCCATCCACCAACCGCAACACCTTAACTAGTGGCTCAACAACCTTCACAATCTCTATTGTTTTTTCCAAAATATTTCTTCATTAAATTTTTTTCTCACATCTTTACCATCACGTTTGCAAGTTCAATGACATTCATTCCATTCATCACTGGAAAACATCATCTGCAAGTTTCTATGTTGGGAAAGCATAGATTGAAATGTTAAAAAATTAGTTGCAAATCTCGTGATGACAGACCTAACAAGATCCTTGCCCCTTGTGTTTTTCCTCATCAAGTTCAAAATCCATGAGTGATTGTAGATATATTTTGTTATTCTTTTGGCATGCTCTACAGTGTTCTTGACCCAATCTATTTTACCAATATTTTCAAGCATGAGGTCTATGCAATTTGCAGCACATGGGATTCAAAATATGGTTTTATGTTTTTCCTCTAACATTTTACCAGCAAAAACATAATTAGAGGCAATATTTGTGATGATCTGAACAACATTAGCCACCCCTGCCTCTTTAAAAACTTCATCCAAAAGCTGAAACAACAAGTGTGCATCTTTCACCCTATCAGATGCATCAACTGGTTTTAGAAACATGGTTCCCTATGGGCAAAAGATAAGAAAAAATATGATAGTACAATTCCTTTGATCATTCCATCCATCTGACATGATGGTACATCTTGTTTTCGCCCATGAGCTTTTGAAACCTTTCAAATATTCATCAATGAACATAACCTCTTTTTGCAAAAGAGACCCCTTAACTCATGCATAGTAGGGCCTTTGAAGCCCTTTCCAACAGTAAATATGGCATCAAACATAAGTTCATAATATGGGGAACGAGAAGCATTGAAAAAGATATCAACATCATACCACCATCTAGTTATGTAATCACAAAGCATTTCTCTCAATTCTTTCTTCCAATGGTCATCTAAAGTAGGTTGCATTTGACCTCTATTAGCTTGAGGACCATGTGCACTATCAAGGGGAGAGTAGGGGTGACTGTGAAATAACTTTTGATATCATCTTTCTTTTTAAATTTACCATTACCATTTTCCAAAGAGAAAGGAACATAGCGAAAAATGTTGGATGCATCAACGCAAGGGATAGATGAAGATCCCTCATAATCAAAATTGGGGTTGGCAACCATCATGTGTTTTATACTGCTCTTCCTCTCAATTTCAGCCTCTATTTCTTTTTACCTAGATTTTTCTTCCTCAAATTTTTCTAACTCCTTCCTAATATCCCCAATTTGTTCTATTGGTGTTGCACATAGAACATTTTGGCCTCTATTACCAACCCAGTGTTGTTTTAGCCTATGAATGCCCCCTCCACCTCCCTTAATCTTTTATGACAAATTTGCAATGCATTTGCTTATCAATTATTTCAGCATATGCCCAAGCAACATCTTTCATTCTATGAGCCATTTTCTAATATTTGGACTTCGAAATGAATGGACAAAAATGTGAAAATGAAAATAAAAATAAAAACTCTTCACTATTCATTTCTTTTACAAATAGGCAAATTTGAGAGGTGAAAATAAAATACCTTTAAGCTCTAGCTTCTTCAATGTTGCTCCAATGACTGCCCAAGAAGCCCCTCCTTGTTGTTTCAATGATTGCTTAAGAGACTCCTCACTGTTGCTCCAAAAACCAACTCCAACTCTTCAAAAATGCTCACACAAATATGAGATCGCTGTGAAGAAATGTGAAAGGGTTGGGCAACTTTAATAAGCCTGGGAGAGGTTATAGATGGAGGGAAGAAAAACCTAAAACTAAAAAAAATCAGTTTTGGAGTCTACTTTTCCCTCCATTTACCGCCGCGGACCAGGCTCGGCCGATTCAGTAACGGACCAGCCTTTGGTCCATTTTTGTACCGAGCCAACCAAGGAAAGGGTCCGGCTCGGTCAACTCGGCCATTTCCGTTTCAATTCGGCTGATTTTTAAACACTAGGCTCTCCACGCCGGCAGTACAGTCATAATCTCAAATTACATAAACAAGAGCCCACACCGGCAGTACAGTCATAATCTCAAATTACATGAACAAGGGCAAGCCAGAGATATTACACTGGTCATAGTAGGCAATAATTCCGTTTATTTTTCCTGTGTAATTTATAATATGTCCCCTTCTTGGTTGTTCAATTGATACATTATGTTGCCGTTAACAATTTCTCATGGTGGTCTAGCTTAATAATTTTGCATTCCTATTCACTTGCTTTAACCATATTACTCTTCAACAGATTTCCTCCCGTAATTCATGATCTTCAAGCCTTTGCAAGATTATTTCGCATTCCTATTCACTTGCTTTAACCATATTACCCTTCATCAGATTTCCTCCGGTAATTCATGATCTTCAAGCTTTTGCAAGATGGTATATTCGAGTTTTGCTTGAGACGCTGCTTTAACCATCTTACCCTTCATCAGATTTGCTCAGGTAATTCATGATCTTTAAGCCTTTGCAAGATGGTACACACGAGTTTTGCTTGAGACCCTGCTTAAGGATTTCTACCTTTGCCCTGCTCATTTCCTCATTAGAGGGTTTGTCATTTTTCTGAAGATGTCAGCAAAAACCTTGATTCAACCTTTTTTCATCTTCAATATCTATCACAATCATCATTAATTATTTCTGAAGAAACGAGATTTTGTAAACCTTTGAGATATATTTTTGGTAAGTAATTCTCAGAAACGATTCTGCATTTGCACTCGACCTCAGGAGTCAGGTTGAATGGAACATGGTGGATAGCTTAACACTGCACAATCTTACTAAGCAAAATCGAAACCCACCTGCCAACCTTTAAAATCTTAGTTTTATTTTTCATTTTTTACTGTCACTCAAAATGAACTTTACAGGAATGATCTTACAGAAACCTAAAGGAGGTAACGTATCCTCCGTCCTATATAATACTAGTAACTTCGAAATAAACCTAAGGAACCCCATGGTAAAAAGGTTGTATGATACTTGCAACAAACATTTTATAAAACCGAGAGTGATCTTTCTCTTTTCTGGCCACATAGGCGAACGGTAGCATAGATATTAGTCACCCCAAATAATTGATGCATTCCCTACATAGTCTCCATAGAGTTTGTAGCATAGATATTAGTCACCCCAAATAATTGTTGTATTCCCTACATAGTCTCCATAGAGTTTGCAGACAAAGACGTCCACGAATAGAGGTTGATGCCTGATTCATTTAAACTAACAATACAATCCATTTAGTTTTGACAATTTTTAGACAGCCATCCAAAAATCTTTCTTAGGAACACAAATGTAGTAACTAATGCAACTATATATTTTTGCACAGAGAGACCAAATTAAAGCAGTGAGAGGTTTTCCCTCGGATCAAGATGGATCTATCCACATCATTGTGCCAAACAACAAGAACTAGTTAAGGGGTGTCTTGTAGCATGACATCAGTTTTACATTTTTATTGACATGTCCCCAAAACACTACAGCGATAAGAACTGGCAAAGAAACGCTTTAACGTGTTATACTGACAGACAGCCATGCTTGTCGGCATTATAGCAACATAAACATAACTCTCATGCTACAATCTTTGGAATCCTCTACAAATATACAAGTAATAAATTATCAAAAAATCTACCATATAATCCTGATAACAGCTATCTCTGCACGATGGTTGTATTATACCAAACAGCCTTAGTCTTTAACCAATCCCCATGAGAGATATCAACCCCTTACTCTGCACGCTAAAGCATGTGTCATAAGCTAACTTCAATTCATTTGAATGCTCTTAAAATAGTTTGCCTTGTTGTCAATAAGAGTCTTTACAGTCTCTAATCCCAATGGATCTCCCCCTTACTCTGCACGCTAAAGCATGTGTCATAAGCTAACTTCAATTCATTTGAATGCTCTTAAAATAGTTTGCCTTGTTGTCAATAAGAGCCTTTACAGTCTCTAATCCCATTGGATCTCCCTCTTCAATAACCTTCAAAACAGTACCACCTCCCGTAAATAAATAGTATTTGATATTGTCCAATGCGGCCTGATACAGGACAGGATGAAGACTGCCACAGAATAAAAGCAGCATTGTTAATGTTTTTGTTCAGCGGAAACAATTTCATGACATAAATGCTATGGAGTAGTTTAAATTTACCTTTTAAAAGTCTGAAGGGTATCACCACCTCCAAAGAATTTTTGAGCTGAGCGATTTTTATCAATGACCTCATCCATTTTGCTTGTGCCATGCCAGAAATGCGGCATGAGTCCCATCACAGCATTAACAAATATTGTCTTGGCTGAGTTCACTGCTTGTTCAACCTCATCTTTCTCAAATGAGGTGGGATCAACATCAACAACATACTTGTACGTCTGGCCAGGAGCAAAGTCCTGCCACACATCAACATTGAAAGAATTCACATCAAATCTCTTTCATAGCTGATTGATATTTGAACTCCAACAGTTCTATTTGTTCAAGTAAAGATTTCGGTATCATATACCTTAATATTGATTGTTCTGAAATGCCCTTCAAATCTACCATCCAGAGTATCAGATTCAACCAGCACCTGCATCTCTACAATTTTTTTGTGCGTCTTATCCTGTTCTACCAGCTCTTTTGCAAGTTTAATATCTGATTCCTGCAGAAAGGGATTGATTTAGGGGAAACATAACTAAGTAAACCAGCACAGCAACTCGGCAGAGAGATATCTCATAGAATGGAAGGTAAAAGAACTCAGATACCTCAACGCCAGCAATTTTAACTCCATATTTAGCACATAGATAAGTATTGTATATGAGACCACCCAGAACCAATTTATCAACTTTCTTGTATATCTCATTTAATGGACCAATCTTTGTATCGTACTTTGCACCAGCAACAATTGCAACAAACGGCTTCGTGGGATTCAAGAGAGCTTGCACATTATAAAGTTCATCCTGAGTGTTGCAATGTCAGGAACTTCAAATTGTCAACTTCCCTTTTACTTAATGATAACAAAAAGGGACAAAAATATGCTTTTGCATTGAAATAATGAGGCTAGACAGAACAGGATTCCGATTAAGGAAAGAACACACACCTGCATGCACAGTCCTGCATATGATGGCAGGCATTTCGCAATATGATATGTGGAACCATGAGGCTGCCACGAGCCAAATGCATCATTGACATATACATCAGCTAGAGCCGAAAGCTGAACGACAAATCTTTCAAGCTTTTCTCCTTTGTCTTCCTCCCCCTGTTTCATGAAAGAGCTAAAATTATTTTCTGGCAGATGTAATTGGCTTCAGAAGTTATCAACAAGATGGCTATATCCAATCATAGTCAGCTGACACTGCTGCCAAACCCCATCGGATTTCCTAATACAGAGATGAGACATACATGTCAACTCAGCCGAAGTGATGAGGCCCCATGTTCCTGTTCCTGCAGGCTTTGGGTACTAGATCAAAAGCCCCAGGTTTTTGAAGAATTTGATTTCAGGTGACCAGCCCAATTTTCCCCTAGTTGTCTCGTGTGAGAGGTAGTGCATTGAATCTAGACAGACTGCGGCGTATCGGGTGCATTACAAATGGACACCAGCACAGCGCATTAAATGTAGACAGACTACAGTGCATTAGGTGCATTGCAAATGGACACTAGCACAAACCCAACTAAACCTGAGTCTCATGCTTGCAAAGTTCTCACTGTTTCATGAAACAGCTCAGATTAAAGAAATGCCCATTCTAATTTTATTTTCAGGAAGATGTATTTGGCTTCCGAAGCTACAAAGAGATGGTTATTTTCAATCATTGTCAGTTTGTCACTGCTACCAGCTCCACGGGATCTCTTGATACAGAGGTTGATCAAATCTAAATGTCAACTCAGCATAAGTATTGAGGGCCCGTATTCCGTTTGCTTCAGGCTTTGGGTTCAAATTCAAGTGCCGGGAGCCGGGGCAATCCATCAACTCTTCGTGTGTGCTCTCCTGTGAGTGTTACAGTGCCCTGAATCTACGTACTAGCACAAACCCAATTAAACCAGGGTCTGATATGAACCTCAAAGCTATAGGATGCTATCTCAAGTTCACACAAACAACCTCAAATATTGGAACCAGGCCTCAAATTATGGAACTAGAGATATCTAATCTCAAGGTGCGTATCAGACACGTTTCGTTACAGTGACATGAAAATCATAATTAATAATGTCTAAAGACAGAATCCCGCAACCATTCATTCACTGCATCCACTGCATTTTGAGATAACGAAATTCCGCTGGAAGGAAAAACAAAAACAGGAATCATGCCAAAGAACTCACCGCAAACCATCGGGTATTCGGTAGGTAAATTCCACCAATTTTCCGAATCTTAAGGTCATGGATCAACCAGTTGATGGAGGTGTCAATATCCAGAATTCCATTTTTCTCAGTAGTACTTAAACGGGGAACTGCAAATTTGATGCGGAGTTTGCGTTGCAAATATGCAACAACAGCATCAACAGAATCACCCTCACGTATAGAGATAGTTTTTGTCTTCTTATCGTACGGGCGTCCAATGTGACTCATGATTATGGGCCTGCGCAATCCAATTTCATGTCAAATAAACTCATCACAACATAGGCCTGAAGCTTAACTAGACACACAAAGAATGTCTGCGGTATACGCATAGAGGGAAAACAGCTAAACCTACCTTCCACCTCGCTCCACTATGTTGTACATAGTTGGCAGAGTCACATCGATTCTGTACTGATCTAGTACTTTCCCTGCACCCACAAGCATTGAAAGTTTTTTTGTTAGGCCACTTCTAATAGGACAGACTCCATGAGACCAGGGATTTAATGCCAAATAAAAGAACATGAACCAGTTATTATCTCAGTCCAACCATCTAACTAGTAAGATCTTGCCAAAGAATTCAACTAGCGCTATAAAAGTAATTCTTGCTTCGATACTCTAAAATATGATTTACAAACATTTCAGAGTTGATTTACTCGAAAATATCTTTCAGTGGTAATTGAACTGCGATCATCAACTTACTAACTGAAAATGATCGATACTCTAAAACATGATTTACTCACATTTCAGAGTCGATTTACTCGAAAATATCATTCAGTGGTAATTGAACTGCGATCATCAACATAGTGACTGAAAATGGGAGCACTCTCTGGCCAAGATTTATTGGAAAACCCAACATAGGGTTTTTCAGTTAGAATTACAGCCGGGGCAGGTATGATCGGTCAAAAGGTCTAGCGTTTAGAGAGAATAAATTACAGCTGAAGCTGGCTTCACTAATATACGATCCCATAAACTAAAAAGAAAGGGGAGCTTATACACAGTTAGGGTTATGAATAAATGAATGAACTGATCCATTTACCTTTCTTGACGACATTGTGATCGACTCTGAGAAGGACGACTTTGTCTTTGAGATCAGCCTCCTGCAACAGAGGCAACCTCGGATCGAGTTTCATTTGCTCCATTCCATCGTCCACAAAGTAACCTGCACGTAAGCCATTCTCCGGACTATACTTGGCCATCGTTTCTAATTCTTCCTCAGGTGCTTGTTCTTGGCATAAACCCTCTTGCGTAATATATATTTGTCTAATCCCACCAAATTGATCGGCGCCGCCTCAAATTCGTCGATGTTTGTCCTAGTTCCGTTGGTTTGGTTCTCAGTTAGACCGCGGCGTTGGAAACTTGCGCGCCGGGATCGGCAAATGGTAATAATTTTTCCGTGCACTGGATCAACTCTTATTTCTACAATTTCGCGATAGTCCAGGCGGCATGTTGTGGAGGGCCTGATTTGAACAGCTGTCCAATACTTTATTTCTTCTTTTTTCAAACCGGATTTTCAAACACAAACCGCGGCGCCTCCAATGTAAGGCGGTGGCAGCCCGGTATTGCCGACTGGATGGCGGGAAATGGTATCATCGTTGATTCCCTCCTTCGCCAAGTATGTCGACACGTCTGCTGAGCTCTTTATAATGTATCGTCAGCTCTGAATAAATGTTTGAATAATCTCATTTTGCAGACTTTAGTGGACCATGAGACTTGACTGTAGAGAGCTACGGCCGCTCATCATCTAGAAGTTCTAGAAAATATCAGTCCAATTAAACATGGAAGAACATTTGGTAAATAAAGTTAACGAGTTGAGTTGTCTTTAGTGTGATTTTTTAAAGGTGTTTCGGGTGGATTTTTCTGGTTTAATTTCTTTAAAATTGAGTAGAAATTAATTGAAAATAAAAGTTTGGTTGGTAACCTCGTACAATGAAAGTGTTCTAGAAGTTTTTTTATGGTAAACTCAGAAAAGTCGAACTTAAAACTACTCCCAAAGTTAATGGTATATTATTTTATTACTAGTAATTGTAATCGAAAGGTGAAATGGGATAATGATAGAAGTGGGGAATGTTGAAGGAAATATTTAAGCGAAATATAATGAAATAGATCAAAATTTGAATTTTTATATATCTTCTAAAAAGTGTAGTAAGAAGTTATATTTAAAAAGAATGTTATAATAACATTGTAATAATTTTGGTGAAAATTCCATGTAATAAAGTTAAAAATAATAACTATCATTAATGGGACTCTTATTCCAAGCTGAATGTTGGGCAAAACATTCTAGTGAAGGTGTTCACATGATTTATTATGCCTAAGGAAATTGGCGAAGGCTATGGCTAAGGCATTAAAGAGACACTATTTTGGCACATTTATTTATGAAAATAATGAAAATTAGGAGAAAATGGAGATGAAAAGTCACAAGTTGCATGCGAGGAGGAAAATGAAGAAAAATAATGGAAAATGAAGAAAATAAAGGCCTCATCTATAAAAAGGCTTATGAGGATCAGTAATGGAGATGAAAGGTCACAAGTTGCATGCGAGGAGGAAAATGAAGAAAAATAATGGAAAATGAAGAAAATAAAAGCCTCATCTATAAAAAAGTTTATGAGGATCAGTTGGTATTTTTTGTCAGTGCATTTTTGGAGCTCTCTCTCTCTCTCTTGGACACTTAGAGGTTTTTGGAGCACTTTAGCATTGGAGCAACAAAGGAAATAAAGCATGAATAAGGAGAAAGCAAGTGCAAGAATTAAGCAGGTACAGCAAGATTCTTGGCATGTGTTGTTTTGCATGTATGATTTCCTTGTTATATCTGACATGCATGGTATTGCATGTGGTTCTTTTTTGTCTTGGCATGGGTTTTGGCAGGTGTGATAGTATTTTCAGCCTAGCCTTGCCATTTCCGAAGAGCCATGGTGTTTTGGAGTTCTCATGTTTTGGTTTAGCTGGATTCCAGTTGGATTCGAAGCTAAGTGGGGTGGATCTCTGAATTGATATAACACATGTTCTAGTAACCCCGGAACCAGACTGTGGGTTGCAGTAAAGTTGGATAGTGTGTTGTCTCAGTGGGCCTAAGAATCCTCGACCGATGAATGGTGGGGTATACAGTAAAGCCTAGAGGTGGTTTTCTCTCCATCAGGCCTAGGAATCCCAAGTTTGGGATATATAGTAAAGCCTGGAGAGTATGTCTCGGTTTAGGACATAATGACCCTTGATTCAGACTGTGGGTTGCAGTAAACCCTGAGAGACAAGGAAACAGGGAAATTCCTCATGGTTTTGGCAGAGATAATATGGTGATATCCATGCTTGTGTTGGCCTAGTGATGGGGTGTAGATCACGGTAAAGTCGATTATGACATGTTTATTGTGTTAGCCTAGTGATCTAGGATGGATCACAGTAAAGCTTGATTTCTATTAATGAGGGTGAGGTGGTTTATCCTCGGTATGCTATGGTTGGTTCTTTTGGTTTGAATCTCACATTCATGCGTGGAATATGGCACGGGGGTGATGGGCTTAAGAGAGATTTGGCTCAATCAATCTATGGTCAGGTGGAAGTCTCGTCTTCGATTGGTTTTTACATTCAGTAATAAATAGCTCATTTCTTTGGTATTTGGTATGCAAATGATCCAAATTTATGCAAGAACGCAATCAAATACAGAAATATACATAAACACAGAGATGCAATGGAATTAATGCTTCATTTTATTAATATCAAATAACAGAAATAGGCTTACAGACATAATGGAAATAAAATAACCAGGGCGTTGATAACTTATCTGAAAAGAGATGTGGTGGTTACATTGCCTCTGAACTGTGTTACAATGAGGCTCGAAGGCCTATTTATTGTTGAGAAACAATGCAAAACCCTAAACATCAAAAAACCTAACCGTAGGAGATGAAGCGCCAAAAGTATAGGCCTCGTTTGGGTAAACTGGTGTTTCAACTTCCCGGGGTTGTAACTTTGGCATCCTATCTCTGCTTGATGTACATGATACAGCGTTAGAAATATCTATTCGAGGAATACAATTGTTGTCCTTGAATATCAATTCCGAAACGGAATCATATTCTTTGAATAAATTATGCCCAAAAAATGTTGTTTAGGGCCTCAAAATGGCTCCGGAAGTTCACGACCCAAAGACTGCTAAAAATAATAAGTTGTGCCGAAATTGAAAAACTGAAAGAATTGATGGTGCGAGTCCAAATGGAATAGGTGGGTAGCCACCAATATCCACGTGGCTCATTAAGGCCTCCAAACGGCTCCAAAAGTTCAGGAACTGACAACTTGCTAAAAATAGTAATTTGTGTTGAAAGTGAAAAGCTGCAAGAATTGATGGTGCAGGTCCAAGTGGAATAGGTGGGTGGCCACCGATATCCACCTGGATCATTACTCCCTCCTTAAGAAGCAATAATCACCATTGCGTTGAGATCCTCCATGAGATGAGGCAAATTTTGTTGAACTGGGTATTAGATTTGTCGAAGATGTCATGGACCTACGAGCAGACGTGTTGGATACGTTTAGTAAAATTGTTTCCTTTATCAGCCTCAGACAGTACATGTGTGGATTATGTCTGTGTAGTTGTACGAAGTATGACAACATCAGGCAGCAGTGCGTCAGGGGTCAGATCAATGGAGTGCTTGTCCTGACAGTGTAGAGGAACCTCTCTGAGTGAGGAGAAAATGTCTTCGTATTCCTCCAAGACTTTGTCCATCTGCCACAGCCGTGCAGGGGAGCCCTGTTTTGAGGTTGTGGCCGCAATATTCTTTCCTTGTGAGCGAGTTGTAAGGAAAATAAATTTCCTGGTTTGGGAAACAATCTTACTGCATTTTTTTGCAGTATTCAAAGAGATGACAGAAGGTGGTACTACCTCTGGTATCCTATACAAGTTATTTCCCAAAGTAATAATGACAGCACGAGGCCTAGACTCATACACAGCAAGTCGCCTCCATAGGTATGGTTGGCCCAATAATACCTCAGTTATATCAAGAGGAGCAACATCACACAATACCTCATCTGTGAATGCTTGATACTGTATGGAAGGCGACATTGTTGGTGAACGAGGAGATCTCTCCCTAGGTGAAGCCACCTGATTGTATACGGCTGCGAGTGTGCTATGGTCAGTAGTTCGAGCTGCTTCACGACCTCTTTTGAATTGAGGTTCTTTTGGCTTTCACTATCGACAAGGAATTGCAGTGGATAACCTTTCACTCACATCTGTGAATGGAAGAGAGACTCCCCTTCCTCTCGATCCTCGGGATGCTCCCTCTAGATCTTGGTGGTGGCAATAATGGCACTAGGATCTGCATCAATGATTTGCTTCCCTTTTTCATTGTCTCTGTTTGGTTCTGACTCATGATCAAAACATGCATCTGATTTAGGAGCCTTTAGTTTGGCCACCAACGATTGTTTGGCCCCACACTCATTTGTGATGTGAGTGGGGTTGTTATGAAATTCACACCACTTCCCCATGTCCTTCTTTGGATTTGTGGTGTTGTTTTGAGTCGCCCTACTTTGGCATTGCCCCTTGTTCTGCGGTTCGGGGGAGATTTTCCTTGGCTTCGGATTCGCGGATCCAAAGTCTCACTTCTTCTACTTAAATTTCTGCTCGATCTTGGAAGCATAGTGATATGTCGTGCCAAGCAATGTAATGTCGAGGAACTCCATTTCCTCCTAAATGTGTCTGTGCAGACAGCTACAGTTCTTGAGCACCAAATGTCTCTTTGAATCTTTAATACCCAACTTTGTGCGCAGGGTATGGAACAAATTCATCAGTTCGTGCACATCTTGATCCCTTTTTTGCTGCAGTGTGGTCCATTAGATATACTTGTCCTCATAGCTCCCCACGAGGTAATATTTTTCCTTGATGTTGTCTTGGAACGAATTCCAAGAGGGTGCGGCCGAGAATAAAGAGGGTTCCCCCTCGTCATTTTTCTCACAGTACGTTTCCCACTAATCCTTGACATGGGGTGTGGCTTTAAGGAGTACAAAAATAATCTTTTCTCGGTTGAAAAAATCATGGATTGAAAAATACCCTTCTAGCAAATTTAACCAGCTATCGATGACGTCTGCATCTATCTAGCCTTCAATTACAGGAATGTCAAAGTTTACCTATACCTTGAAGGGAGTCGTGCCTCCAGAGTGGTTGTTGGATGCAGATACCCCATAGGGCAGCCGTTGAAGAATCTGAACAAAGTTATCCATCATCACGTTACTTTGTTTCTCGAGGGCATCCTCGAGCAATATTTTGATAAGTTCTCCTGCTCCCTTGTCTTTCTTTTCTTCCACCATGGGAGGTTGTCAGGGTTTTCAAGGCTGATCTTGCAAGGGTTCAACCAAATCGAGGCCTAACTCCTTATACCCTGACCGCGTTGGGGACATGCAAAGAAAAACAGAGAAAAAGCAGACTTCTCTGATACCACTGATCCAGATTTATGCAGGAACACAATAAAATATAGAAATATACATAAACACAGAGATGCAGCGGAAATAATGCTTCATTTAATTAATATCAAATAACATAAATATTCTTACAGACATAATGGAAATAAAATAGCTAGGGTGTTGATAGCTTATCTCTGAGAAGGGATGTGGTGGCTACATTGCCTCTGAACTAAGTTACAATGAGACTCGAAGGCCTATTTATTGTTTAGAAATAATGCAAAACTCTAAACATCCAAAAACCTAACTGTAGGAGATGAAGCGCCAAAACTATGGGCCCCGTTTGCGTAAATTGGTGTTTCAACTTCTCGGGGTCGTAAATTTGGCATCCTATCTCCATTTAACACACATAATACATCGTTAGAAATATCTATCCGAGGACTACAACTACTGTCCACGAATATCAATTTCGAAACAAAATCATATTCGCCGGATAAACGATGCTCAAAAAACATCGTTTAGGGCCTCAAAATGACTCTGAAAGTTCAGGACCCAAAAACTGCTAAAAATAATAAGTTGTGCCAAAACTGAAAACTCAAAGAACTGATGGTGCGGGTAAAAATAGAATAGGTGGGTGGCCACCAATATCCACGTGGTTCATTAGGGCCTCCTAACGGCTCCAAAAGTTCAAGAATCGACAACCTGCTAAAAATAATAAGTTGTGCTGAAAGTGAAAAGCTACAAGAATTGATGGTGCGGGTCCAAATGGAATAGGTGGGTGGCCACCGATATCCACTTCGATCAGCAAATGTACTGGTTATTATGTGGATTCTATTGTTGTTGTATCCATTGTATTTCTATTGTTATTATGTTGGTTATAAGCATGTGTTTAATCGAGATGATGTATGGCTCTATCTATGTTTTTACTTATAAATGAATGCACAATGTATCTATGGTCAAATAAATTGTACTGCAGCTAATGATGTAAGTAATTAATGCTTCTTAGTGATTCCCAGATAAGTTTGAGACCCCTATGCTTAAATCTATTGTTTACACCTATAGATTCAATGTTTGTGACATGTTTTCCAAAATGCATGTCATGGCTAGCAGGGGTCTGGGTGAGCCCTTGATAATATGTTTGTTTTTACATCATTGTCCTGTTGTTATTCATGTGTAAATTTTTCATGAAGTTATAGCCAGTGACCTGGGCTCTGGGCCTGAAAAGTTGGCTCAAATCTCGGTCGCAGACACAGAACTGAGTATTTGGCCCTCGCCGCTGACATGCAATGTTGTGCATGCAACTATAGCCTCCTAGCTGTTGGTATGCATAGTTATGCATGCAAATATGGCTCAAAGGGGGTCAAAATGTCAGTGTGGCCCAGGGGTAAGAGGCCTGAATGGTTGGGTTACCTTCTGTGAGTGTTGTGGTTGTTATACAAGGTTTGTAGGTTGTGTTTTCCGTAGGTTCCACTTCCTTAAGGTCACATAGGAGGTTGAATCTCATTATAGTAGTCTCTTGTTGCATGTGTTACCCTGGTTGGTCAGTTACTTGGGTAGATGTGGGAAAGGGGTGTTACACAGTGGTATCAGAGCATGGTTCAACCCTTGGACTGGATGGGTGGTGTGTTAGTCATGTTTTTTGTTGATTGAATATGTGTTTCTCATACCTATGGTGCATGTGTTTGTTGCATTCGTGTTGTGTTGGCCATGGTGGCAGTAGTGTCTCCATGGGAGGACTGATGATGTTGTTGTCAACATGTTGTCATTGCTGTATGATTGATTATGTGTCGCTTATGCTTATGTATTGTTCATGGGCACTTGCTTACATATTGTTACATGTTGAATATGCACTCTCTGTTTATGCTAGGTCACATATTGATCATGCTTATGTGTTGTCCGTAGATGTTTGCTTGTGTGGTGTCATATTCTATATATGCATTGGTCAGTCATGTTGGGTTACATGTTTCTTATGCTAGTGTGTTGTTCGTTCTTGTGATTGTATATGGTCAAGTTTGCATTCGTGTGTATTTGGTATGGTTATGCATAGATGACTCGACTCCAACTAGAATGATGTTTATGCGCTAGTATACCATGTATTATGAGTTTATATGTTGTTATGATTATATATATACATGTATTACATTGATTGGTTGATCTTGCAGGATGTATCCTTGTAATATCCCTATTTTTATTGTTTTTATTAGACAGTTGAACAGTCCTAAAGGTCAAGTGGACCCATAGAAAAAAATTATTGTGGACATATTTTATTATTTTATATTGAATAAAATGGAAATTGAATTATTGTGTAAAGACTAGAGTATAATTAGAGATTAGGAATTCAAGTCTATGAGGATGGATAAGATTCCAAGACTTTCCCAGATTCTCCAAAAATCCTTGGAGAAAATAAATTAAATTCAAAAATTAGATTGGAGATAAAAATCTAAAAATATACCTCAGTAAAGTGGAAAGTTATTGGGAAGAGGTGGAATAAAACTAGAAAGAGAAAAAAATATAGTTTTAAAGTAATTTTGTGGAAAAAAAAAAAGGAAAGCCTAGGCAAAAAGAAAAACAACATCCTGATTAACTGGACGCAGTTATGGAAATAATTTGGTGGGAAAGTAGGCTTAAATAAGCCATTCCTGGGTAAACAAGAGGTTGTCTACACTTGGGAGGAAGTGATCTCTGCTCAGGGGAAGCTGTGGAGATAAAGCTCAAGGTTGGATGGAATATAGTCTTACCTTAAGTGGTATGCACAGTTAATTTAGTTTTGGATTATTATTATTCTGTTTTATGATTAGAATGATAAATTTGAGGAATGATTTTTATGCAGAAAGATAAGTGAAAGGTTATATTTTCTGAGTAGTTATATTAACTTTACAGTTTATAGTCTAATGTATTTAGCAGAACATAACCCTTGTGAAAATAGTTTAGTTTTGTATGGTTACATCGACAGATGTTAGAAACCAATAAACAGAAATTCTAAACCCAATTATGAGGGTTTAAATCTGTTGTTAGGTTATGAGGAATTATATGTTCAATTCAGAAATTATATTATGTGAATTAGAACAGATGATAACAGAGTAAATTAAAAAAATTATTATGCAAAAACCCAAAGGAAATATAAGCGTAGATACACTACGAGATATCATACAATCTAGAAGAAACGTGATTTTATAGCTTTATCTTACTTCCATCTCGCACATAACTATATCTATTCATTTATATGGTCAGGCGAGAAATTAAATCTCATATATATATTTTAGTACTAGAATATTTTACCAGTATGCAAAAAAAATTACATAAAGAGAAATTCTCATGGAATTTCTGTATAAAGTACTGAAAAAAATAAAAATAAAATAAAATAAATAAATAAATAAATATAATGATATAATGATATATTGTCCATAGTATATTAACTCCAGAAAATTAATCTGTTTATTAAGTACAAATTTTACACTGGAATAATTGTCCTAGAATTCAGTGGATTGAATTTCATTAGGTTATCGACCAACTTATACAAAAGAGGAATAAAACTGACTATCAGGGCTTGTGGGAGGTATACACAAATTGACGAGAAATAAATTGTACAAAGTATAATACATGTACAATAACCCAGTATACAATTGGTTAGAGTGTAATTCTGAGGAAAATTAAATAAGTTATGTGAAATTTGAGAAAGTAAGCATAAGAAATTTAATATTGATTTACCTTACTAATCAAGGAGAAATGTTAGGATAATCGTTGTATTCAAATAAGGAATCCAATAAAACTCTAAGGACAGAAACACACAGATAAATACACCGAGATTAAATAACTATGTGGAAAAGCATGGAAGAGCAATTACTCGTATTAGAACAAAGTAGAAGCATGATACTCCATGGCTGGTGTTAAAAGATAAAAAAATAGAACCTGCAAAATTAAATCATTTTATTAGTGAGGTAACTAATTAGAATGCTTAGTAATTCATAAAGGAAGAATTTGGAAAATTCTATGAATATCATTCATGAGAAAGAAATATTATTATAGAAATTGGAATTAACAAAATGGGTAGGAATTTTGCCTATTGTTAAACCCAGAATATTGAATTGTTATCTCTCAGTCTTACGATCTGAATTAATCTCTTCATAACTTTGAGGTAGAAGTATATGAAAATATTAGACGTAACATTGCACACACTTGCAAAGAAATTATTAACCAACTAAATAACTCTCATTTCCAATCGAATTTGATAAAAACGAAATCAAAGGAATGATAGTTCTCTGAGTCAATTTAGACTCCGTGGGAAGATTATCCAAATTAAGAGAAATTATGTTACAGTAGGGTATTATGAAATTAAATTGACCTGAGAAATGATTAGCATAACCACGATATGAATGTCACAATAACCTTATACTCAAACTCTGAAAAGCCAAACCGGAAGTTCTATAGTATCTCCGTTCGAATAAGGTGAAAAATTTTAAATCGAAAATTCCAATAACCGCAGACATAAATCAAAGTGGAAAGTAGAAAACAATACAGTTATAACTATAGTAAATTCCATTCTTCTAAAACGACAAAATAAGGGTAAAATGCATACTTATGAAAACGCAGAGATGTTTAATAGAATACGTTGAGCATTACTGTATAAGTATCATTTCTCAACAAAGAATAAATTTCGAAGAAAAACAATAAGAGAAGAAGCGACCATAATGTAGATGGGACTTCATGACATATTTTATTAAACCTCATCCAACACCATACCTCATATACAAAGGTAAACGATGGCCTAAGGAGTGATACATAAGCTCAACCAGCTACGGGAAGGGAGCTTTAACAAAATCGATTTGGGATTCGTAAATTATCTTACCTAGGGAGCAAGGTAAGTAAATTGCGGAAGAACCCACTTCGACATTTGTTAACCTGCAACGAAATTACAAATGCATTAACGTCGTAAGAGTTGGAAAATGAAAAGAAACCCAGACTTGCAAATAATATTGGGGATTGTAGTGTTTCAATAAACCCAATCCCTTACCTGTAAAATGTGGGCAAACGATTGACTGAAATCCATGTAGACTCCCATGTAACCTACAATAAATAATTACATTTGCATCAGAGATTTGTTAAATAGAAACAAAATCGAAAAAGGTAAAATAGTTACAGTCAAAATTAAATTCGAAAGGTTGCTGGCAACCTAAACACAGTGAAGCGTTAACCTAATTGGAGACAGAACCTTTTGGAATCGTGATCATGGTTGTGGCAACGTGACCACGAAGTTCAATCTTATTTGTGTGAATTTATACAACAAAAATGTAAAACTAGGCTGTGTGGGGCAAGCCAAGCGTAGATCCTAACCAAAAATTGTAACAATGAACCCCTAAGAGTTGAATTAGGGTTGCATAAGCGTAAATCCCTCCCAAGAATATGAACGGTTTCACACCATCCATGTGGAGGGCATCAGAGTGAGGAAAACCAAGAAACCATGTGAATGCATTAACCAAAAATGTATCAGAAAAGTGGAAAAATCCCAAGGTTGGATTTAGGTACCAGTACAATTACGAAAATAAATGTCAAACCAAATCCCTGTATATGATTCTTTCAACCTTAAGATTTGACAGGTAAATCAATAAATTGTAAATCGAGATGTGATGTGCTATCAGTTCCAAACGTAATGCTATTAAAGAATTAGAATCTAACCAAAATAATTCACGGTGAATAGCATTAATATTCCCCACTGACATTCGTATTGGAATAATTAAACATTGTTAGGATATGTGTAAACAAAGAGTTAACACTCAAATTTCGTATGTAACATACAAAGCACATATTGAAGGTTGAATATAGTATATGAGTATATTGTAGTGTAAAACTTTAATATTGAATAGTGAGTTCCAATTATAGGGGTGGGAATTCAAATCAGTTCTTATCCAATGGTTTAATAGTTGCAATAAAGTTTAAATGTCTAAGGGGTTAATCTATTAGAATAAGGAAATGAATTCCTTAGATTAGATTAACAATAACTCTAAAAAAGCATGAAACCAATGTATGTATGAATAAAAACATGAGAGTAAATAGCATGTGTAAGATAAATATAACAAAGGTAATAGAGGGACAATTCTATGACAACAGTTAGTCATAAATAAGGTCTTGAATAGACTTTGAAATGATAACTTACCAAATGTATAACCAAAGAAATCGTCTAAGCATGACGAGAGTGTTAAAAGAAGTTCGTTGAGATATTGACGAAGAAATAAGAAAAGCATTCATCAAATTGTGATGAAGATAGACATTAGTATAATTAAAACATGTGGTAATTTAAAAAATAAAAAAATAAAAAAATGTGGTAAGTGGAGTTTTTACAAATGGTATCAGAGCCCATGTTGAAACACTAGGCCTATATGTGTCCTCACACCAGAAATAAAAATCCAAAAATTATATTGTTGTAAATTGTTTTTTTCTAGAAAAAAAATTCACCAATTTTATTTCTGTACACAGTGAATTAGTGCAGAAAAGTACAGCTGAAAATATAAATGAAGGGGATGAGCTATATGTAGATCTAGGTGGTGCAGAAAACCCACTAGATCCAAATGCTCCATTTTTTGCCATGTTCCAGTAGATGCAAAGAGAAATGATGTAGTTGAGAACCAACAATGAAATATTGTCGCTAGCCAGCGAAGAGCAAGAAAGGTTGATCAAGGAATTAACCTCCAGGACCAGTCACGAAGGTGAAGGTTCTGGAAGAAAGAGAAAGATGCTGAAAACCACTTATGATGGTGAAAATGAGGAAGATGCAAAATCTTGGCTTCTAAACATGGTGAAATACTTCCAATTTTGTGAATATGGAAGTAATCTGGAAGCCAAATTGGTTATTTACCAACACAAGGTAAGACTACCTTGTGGTGGGAAGAAACAAAAATGGTACATGTACTAGATAACAAAACTGTCACTTGGGAAGATTTCCAAACTAAATTTAAATCTAGATCTCTGAATGAAATATACTATGATGATAAGGCCAAAGAGTTTTATGAGCTGAGATTGAGACAACTTACCATAGATGAGTTTGTTACCAAATTCACAAATCTGCTTCGTTATGTACCCTATATTAGAGAAGAGAAGGCTAAAGTACAACGATTTTTAAACTGTATGCCTACTATCTACAAGGAGAGGATAGAATTTGATAATCCCAAGACAATGGATGAAGTTGTGCACAAAGAAAGACTATGTTATCAGCAGTTCAAAGGTAGAATGATCAGCTAAAAAATTGGTAGAACAAAGAAAAAGGAAAAGGTGACTCTAGTGGGAAAAGAGTAAAACCAGCCTACTTGAAAAAATTTGGGAAAAATCATCAAAGGAAGAATTTTAACAATACTGGAGAAAATCAACCAGCCTAATCACAAACTGGATCTAAACAGATGGATGTAAACAACAAGAGAGATGGAACTGTAAAAATCAGGGAACCATTAAAGTGCTGGGGTTGTGGAGAACCTCATATGTTACGAGACTATCCTCATCGAACCATTCAGAATATTCAAATGTTGAGAGAGGCAACTACTGTAAATTATGTGGCAAGAAACATTCCAAGAATCAGTGTTTCCCTAGAAGACCGCCAAGCTGAACACCAATAAACCATGGTCGAAATAGAAGGTATAATTATTGAACAACATGTTTATGTTTTGATAGATCTGGGAGAAAATTTAAGTTACATAAGTCCTCAAATGGTGGAAAAGTGTAAATTAAGATCATAAAAATATCAACTTTAGCATAACCTATCACCTCTCTACAGAAGAAATGAGTGAAGTTTGAATGGACAACAAAATGTCAACATAGTTTTGAATAGTTAAAACTTAAACTAACAACTCCTCCTATTTTGAAGATTGTTGATCCAAACAAAGAATTTGTAGTGTGTACAGATGCTTGTGCAAAAGGATTAGGGGGAGTATTATTACAAGAAAACTTAGTCATAGCATATGAGTCAAGAAAATTAAAGAAACATGAACATAATTACACTGTGTATGACTTAGAGTTAGATGTTGTAATACATGCTTTGAAGATGTGGAGACATGATATGTTAAGGAAGAAGTTTGTATTGATGACAGATCACGTAAGTTTGAAATACTTTTTCACACAACCTGATTTAAATGCTAGACAAGCTAGATGGTTGTCTTTCCTTAGTGAGCTTGACATGGAGATAAAACATATAAAAGGAAAGGAAAATAAGAATGTAGATGCTTTAAGTAGGAATGTTCATAAAAAATTGAATAGTATTGGGAGTAGTGAAAATTTTGACATTGAATGATTGATCCAAAAAGTAATGAGTCAAGATCCAAACTATGAAAAACTTCAAGAAAAATTGCATAATGCTGAGATAGTGGGATATACTCAAAACCAGAAAGGATTGATTTGTTATAAAAACATATTGTACATTCCCAATGTGAGCTCATTAAAAGGTGAAATTTTAGATGAGCATCATAAACGACCCTATGTTGGACATCCAGGATATCAGAAATTAATTTCAGCCTTGAGAAAGAATATGTTTTGGCCAGGTATGAAAAAAGATGTGGCTAACTATTTAGCTAGATGTTTGGAATGTCAACAGGTAAAAGTAGAGCATCAATATCTAGCAGTATTGTTGAATCCTTTACCTATCCCAAAATGGAAGTGGGAAACAATTTCCATAGATTGTATAACTGGGTTGCCGAGAAATAAATACCAACATGATTCTATAATGGTAGTTGTAGACACAATAACAAAAATTGCACACTTCTTACCAGTACAATCTACTTTTGGTATAGCTCAAGTAGCTAATATGTTTATGAAAGAGATTGTAAAGTTACATGGTATTCTTAAAATGATTATATCAGACAGGGATGCAAAGTTTACTTCAGCTTTTTTGAAGACTCTGTTTGGTGGAATGGGTACCAAGTTGAAATTTAGTACCGTGTATTATCCCCAAATAGATGGACAAACTGGGAGAACAAAATAGATTTTAGAAGACATGTTGAGAATATAGGTTATGGACAGACCTACAAGGTGGGAAGACTTTCTGCATCTGGCATAATTTGCATACAAAAATAGTTATCAAGCCTCAATAAAAATGAGTCCTTTTGAAGCATTGTATGGCAGGAAGTGCCATATGCCTCTTAGTTGGACCAACTAGAGGATAAGTTGATACTTGGACCCGATGCATTGCAATAAATGGAAAGAACTGTGAATAAAATTCAACAAAATATTAAGACAACACAAGATAGACAAAAGAGCTTATATGCAGACAAAAAGAGAATTCATAGAGAATTCCAAGTGGGAGATCATGTTTATTTAAGAATTAAGCCCAAAAAGAGTACTTTGTACATGGGTAGCTGTGCTAAATTAACACCACGCTACTGTGGACCATTTGAAGTACTAGAAAGAGTGGGACCAGTAGCATATAAGTTGGCTTTACTGATCAGGAGTTCGTAGATTTTGATCAAAATTTTAAGTTACGAGATTGGATTAAAACTAGGATGGTTGTGTAGATCTTGTCTTCCTGATTTTGGCGTCGTGAACGGTTCGAAAAACCGATGTCGTATGAGGAAGATATTGCATTCTGATCGAAAATGGCAGGACACGGGTGTTATTGAATTGTGATTCTGTCAACAGAAATAAGTGCAGGCGGAATGAATGGTGGAGATTAGATCGTAGAAGCAGCGGTGGGAGATCAATGATGGATGATGAATCACGATTTCACATTTCACAAATAATAGCGGATACCATTAAGAGTTCGCATAGTATGTTAAATAGGTTTTGATGCAATGCGGTAAAGTTGAAAAATGTGATGCGATGAGGGGAGCCACGTGTCGACATTACGCACGAGCGCACATCACATAAATTATGGTTTTAGCATTAACAATACCAAGTTAAACTTGCAGGTAAGAGATTTGCGATGTGCTGTGATTGGTTGCGTGTTGTGGGACCCGAGAACCATGTTCCACGTGAATATAAGTTGTTTAAGGCTATGTGTGATTTGTTTAAAACGTAAGCATTGTTTGATCCTGAACGTGTATGTTTAATGAAACTCTGATATTGTTTCCGCTGACTTATAAGCCACTTAATGGTTGGGGGTGCGCATGTGGCCACCACCCTAACTGTAACACTGAATGTGTGGATTAATAGATGGAATGGATAAGGTTCAGCCCTAATTTAACTCCAGTTAACTGGAGTTCTCCACATTTAGTGGAGTTTTCTGAGGAGATATTGGGAAAAAGAGCAAGAGGCTCAATTTTGGACCATTCAGAGTGAATGAAGACTCATTTTTTACTAATTGGAGCATTCTAAAGCCATTGGTGCAGAGAAAACAACCATTAGAGCACTGTAACTATATGTAATAGAAAAATTTTGAGCATAATGAAAGATGGACAAGCCATTGGGATCTGTACCAATAGATGTAGCCCAGGAGGGGTGAACTGCTTCATCATGTCTGCTGTGTAAATTTCATGTGGTGACTTATTTATCTATTTTAAATTGTTGTTCAGTGTTATTTATTCTTGTTTTATGCTTCTAATTCACTAAAATTCATCTATAATTCATGGAAAAACTCCTTAATCCTTATGAAAACTAATGAACCAATTATGCACATGTTTTTAAAACTGAAAGACCCTTAGCATAAGAAAACTAATAAAGTCATTTCAGATTAGTTGGTATCAGAGATAGAGTTTTTCTCTAGTGTTGTTTAGTGCAAAGAATTGTTTAACTGTTTGCAATTTTTATATGTTTACAAGGGTTAAGCTCAAAAGTGGAGAAGACAAACTGATGGAAGCATGAGGGTCTCAAAAGGAGCTAAAGCAAAGGAGAGCAAGATTGCCGCAATCTCCACCACCTAGTTCACCTCCTAAAGAAGAAGAAGTTCCATTAAGCATGCCTCACGAGGAAGGAGAAATTCATGACGAAGTTGACCCTAAGGAAGAAGAAAGAGTGTTTAGGAAAGCATTTATTGACATGACTGAGATGGTTAGAATTCTTTATCAAGAAAGGAATGAGAGACTGGAAGGAGAAGGATATAAACTTCAAAAGGAAGGACAAGGATCTTCTGGAGGTCAACATGATGAAAACAAGTCAAAGAAGGGAAATGGAGGAAATGGAGACAATGGAGAGCCACCATTTTCACCCTCGTCATCATCATCATCTTCTACCTCTTCTTCAGTACATCAGCCACACAAGTCCAAGAGCATTGGTAAATCTCATTTATTAAAACTTGATGTTAAGTTCGAATTTCCAATGTTTAATGGTGACGTAAATGCAGACAAGCTAGATAATTGGATTCGACAATTGGAGGTCTATTTAAGAATACAAAAACTTCAATATGATGGTACCAAAATTCAATTTCCTTCTTTGCGAATGGAAGATGCAACACTTGTTTGGTGGGAAGCTAAGACACACGAGGAAATCAAGAAACATGGTAATATTATTCTATCATGGTCAAATTTTGCTGCTATTAAACGACAGTTTTATCCATTAGCTCATATGCAAAAATCCATCATGAACTAACAGAACATTAGGTAGTTAAAGGGACAAAATGTGCAAGAATACATCTAGGAATTTAGGAGAAGAGCTCTTTTATTAGGGGTGGATTTGCAAAGCCAAGACACTTTGCTAAAGTACATAAGAGGCTTACATAGCTACCTAAAACATACTATTATCATGTTTAACCCCACCAGTCTAGATGAATTTTGTGTTCAGAACAAACATCTAGAAGCCAGAGGGAAGAACATTCCTAAAGAGGGTAGAAAGAAACCTTTTAAGGTTAAAGCCAAGGAGAAAACCCAAAAAGGTAAAAACAAAAAGAATGCATCTATTAAGAAAGAGGGAGAAAAAATGGCTTGTAAACATTGTTCAAAAGATGGCCATGATGAAACTCATTGTTGGAAATTACATCCAAAATTGAGACCAAAGAAACCCAATAACAAAGGGAAACAGAAAACTGTTGCTACAGCTCAACATGACTTAGGGTCTGATTCAGGTGATGAGACCAAAATTACAACCATGGGATTAAATACCATGAAGGGTAAATAAATTGAAACTAAACCCAGTACCAATACATCAAACTGTCACATAAACACTTCAAATGAAGAAAAAAGAATAGAATTGTTTTATGTGAGGGTCATATCCAAGCATACCAAGATTGACACATTGTTTGACAGTGGGTCACAAGAAAAATTAATCTCTAAATACTTGGTAAAAAAAATTAACCTTGAGACCATACCGCATCCAAAACCATATCCATTGGGTTGGATTTGTAAGAATGCAAATCTAAACGTTACAAGGAAATGTATATTAAGGTTTGCAATCACTGCAAGCTTTGTTGACACAGTTGAATTAGATGTGGTTTCGCTTGACATAACTGGTATTGTATTAGGGTGTCCTTACTTGTATGACAGGAAAGTTATCTTCTATCACCACGAGAACAAGTATCATTTATTCAAATATGGCAAGGAGTCCATTATTAGAGCACACCGCAAGAAGACAAACATTGCTTTGGTAAATGCTAGGCAGGTAAAGAGGATGGTAAATTCAAGTAAGAATTTTTTTCTTCTTATGATTAAGCCCAAAGTTGATATTAATAATGAATCTTTTGAGGGATATGATCCTAAGTTGAAATCAGAGTTATATGATATGGTTAATGGGCATCATGAGATGTTTCAGGAGCCAACATGATTGCCTCCAAAAGGGGAAATTCAACATGAGATTCAGTTGCAGCAGGATTGTCCTCTTCCCAACATTGGTATGTATCGCACATCGATAATAAAGAATGTTAAAATAAAGAGGCAAATCAAAGAGATGTTGGATAAAGGTATCATAAGGCCAAGCACCTCGCCATGCGGTTCACCCATAGTCTTGATACCAAAGAAAGATGGGACTTGGCGAATGTGTGTAGATTTTCGAGCTTTAAACAAAATTACAGTAAAAAAACGTTACCCACTCCAAAGAATAGGTGATTTGCTTGATCAACTGAAAGAAGAAATTTTTTCCACAAATTTGTATTTACGAAGTGGATATCATCAAGTAAGAATTGCAGAAAGTGACATATGGAAAACTGCATTCAAAACCTAACAATGACTATTTGAGTGGCTAGTTATGCCTTTTGGTTTATGTAATGCACTGGAAAATTTTATGCGGGTTATGGATAATCTTCTGCGACCATTCCTTGATGAATTTTTTATTGTGTACTTAGATGACCTTTTTATTTTCAGCAAAACAAGAGAATATCATGTCTTGCATGTAAATAGAGTGCTTGATATTTTAAAGAAAGAGAAATTATTTCTTAAGATGTCAAAATGTGAGTTTGGAAAGACTTCTTTGGTCTATTTGGGACATATTGTAGGAGGAGGAGAATTTAGGATTGATCCTTATAAAGTGGAGGCAATTGTAAATTGGCCCACACCCAAAACAGTTACCGAGGTAAGAAACTTCTTAGGTGTAGCTCAATATTGGTGGAAATTTATTGCTAACTTTTCTTCCATCGTAGTTCCTATGCATGCAGTGACAAGTGTGAAGAAAGGCTTCCAATGGGGAGGCAAACCATAGCAAGCTTTCGAAGCTTTAAAATACAAGATCAGTTCATCTCCAGTCCTTGCACTACCAAATTTGAGACAACCATTCGAGATACAAACCGATGGTAGTGACTATGCCATGGGTGCAGTCCTTTTGCAGCATGGTAATCCTCTCGCCTTTCATTCAGAAAATTTTAATGGTGTTGTGACTAATTATCCTACATATGAAAAATAAATATATGTGTTGGTACAAAATGTCAAAAAGTGGAAACATTACTTGATGGGTAAAGAGACTATTGTACACATCAATCACCAACCATTACAATATTTGCAGTCACAAACAAAATTGCAGCAATCAAGACATTTCAGGTGGATGTGATTTCTACAACAATTTCACTTTGTTATTAGGTACAAAAAAGGTGTATTCAATAAAGTTGCAGATATGCTTTCGATACCAATCATTAGTGCTTCTACTTTACTCAAAAATGATTCTGTTGTACATGAGAGTTACATAGAACAATATGCATGTGACGTTGATTTCAAAGATGTGTATACTAGTTTGAGTGAAGGGAATCAAGTTGAAGAAAGAGATTATCACATGCATAACAATTTGTTGTTTCATTTGGGAAAGCTATGTATTCCAAAAGGAGAGAGGCTAAGTGTCATGAGAGAACCTCATTCTTCTCTTATTGTTGGACACTTTGGGGTAAGCAAAAGAGTGGTGCATCTACAGAGGTATTGTTATTGGCCTTGCATGATAGATAGTGTGTCACGTTTTCTAAGAGGTTGTTCTATGTGTGCAACAAGTAAGCCTAGTAATAGGAAACTTGGATTGTACGCGCCACTTTTGGTACCATCAAGGTCATGGGAGAGTGTCTCCATGGACTTTGTTGGAAGTCTATATGTGTCAAGAAAGCAACATGATTATCTTTTTGTAGTTGTGGATAGATTCAGTAAAATGTTTATACTTATGCCATGTAAGAAAACCATTATTTTTGAACATACTGTTGAACTTTATTTTCAAAATGTTTGGGTTCATTTTGGATTACCCACTTCTATTGTTAGTGACAGGGATTCCAGGTTCATTAGGATTTTTTGGTCAAATCTATGGATAATGATGGACACAAAATTGAAAAAGAGTATCGCTTTTCATCCACAAACAAATGGAAAAACCGAAGTGGTGAATAAAAAAGTTGTGCATCTATTGAGAGGATATTGCAGCAAACATCCTAAGTTATGGGATGAACAACTGCATTACATTCAACACACTTACAATCAAGCAAAACACTCTTCAACACAAACCTCACCTTTTGAAGCATGCTTTGGGTATTTGCCAAAATCCCCATTAGACTTCATCTTTGGGAAGGATGTTGCAATTGATAACCATAGTGATATTGATAAGGCTCGAAAGTTCATTGAGCAAATTCAGAGAATACATCAACAAGTTCAAGAACAACTTGAAAAAAGGAAAAGCAAATAAAAATATAGGCATGATAAACACTAGGTTGATCATAAGTTTCAAGAGGGAGATGAGGTTTGGTTGCACATTAGCAAAGAAATAATGCAAGGGGAAGGTAAAAAACTCAAACCCATTCACTATGGTCCTTTCAAGATCATAAAAAAAGTTGGTAATAATGCATTCCAACTTGATTTTCCTTCGTACATGCAAATGTATTCAGTTGTTAATGTTGAAAACTTACGCTTGTGTGAGCCTCCTTTGGTCGATGATCAAGGAAGTGATGTTCAACTACCTTCTATTGAAGATTTCTCGCCAGAATTTCTGGATGAGCTCAAAGAAGATATAATTATTGACAAGAGGACAAGAGCATCAAAGAGGGGAAGTGTTAACTACCTTCGAGTTGGGCTCAAAGGCACTAAACCAAGCAAGGAAAAATGGATGGAGATTCAAAAGGTGAGGGAGATGTACCCTCATCTACTGAACAGGTAATCAAGTCTTTTGAGGTCCAAAAGCTTCCCAATGGAGAGGAATGATCAGAAATGATTTGAAATGATTGTATTAGTTTTGTTGTGCTAAGGGTATTTTAGTTTTTAAAAACATGTGCATAATTGGTTCATTAGTTTGTATAAGGATTAAGGAGTTTTTCCATGAATTATAGATGAAATTTAGTGAATTATAAGCATAAAATAAGCATAAATAACACTAAATAGTAGTGTAAAATAGAGAAATAAGTCATCACATGAAATTTACACAGCAGGCATGATGAAGCAGTTCACCCCTCCTGGGCTACATCTGTTGGTCCAGCTCCCAATGGCTTGTCCATCTTTCATTATGCTAAAAAAATTTCTATTACATGTAGTTACAGTGCTCTAATGTCTTTTTTCTCTCCACCAATGGCTTTAGAATGCTCCAATTAGTCATGAATGGTCCAAAATTGAGCCTCCTGCTCTTTTTCCCAATATCTCCTAGGAAAACTCCACTAAATGTGGAGAACTCTAGTTAACTGGAGTTAAATTAGGGCCCGACCGAACCTTATCTGTTCCGCCTATTAATCCACGCATTCAATGTCATGGTTAGGGTGGTGGCCACATGCTCAACCCCAACTGTTAAGTAGCTTATACGTTAGCAAAAACAATATCGAAGTTTCATTAAACATACACGTTCAAGATCAAACAACGCTTACGTTTTAAACACATCACACATCGCCTTAAACAATTTATATTCACGCAGAACAGGGTTCTCGCGTCCCACAACACGCAACCAATCACAACGCATCGCAAATCGCTTGCCTGCAAGTTTAACTTGGTACTGGTAATGCTAAAACCACAATTTATGCATTGTGCGCAATGCCAACATGTGGCTCCCCTCATCACATCACATTTTTCAAATTTACCACATCGCATCACAACCTATTTAACATATCGTGTGAAATCTTAACAGTGTGCGCTATTATTTGCGAAATGCGAAATCGCAATTCATCATCCACCGTTGATTTCCCACCACTGATTCTGTGATCTAATCTCTGCCGTTCATTCCACCTGCACTAATTTATGTTGACAGAATCACAATTCAATAACACCTGTGTCCTGGTATTTTCGATCAGAACACAATATCTTCCTCATACGAAATCAATTTTTCGAACCATTTGCAGTGCCAGAATAAGGAAGACGAGGTCTACACAACCATCCTGGTTTCAATCCAATCCTGTAATTTTTAATTTTGAGAAAATTTTATGAACTCATGCTCATTATTCTGAGTGAATAAATTTATGAACTCCTGATCATTTACCTAGTCACATTAAGGTTTACAATGTTTTTCATGTTTCATTATTAAAAAAGTATGTACATGATACTACTCATGTGATTGATTGAAATGTGATACAAGTGGAACCAGAAGGGGAATTTATTTGAGAGCCACTTCACATCCTGGCACAGGAAGAAATTGAGCTTCGGAATAGGACAATAGCTAGGGTGAAAGTGCAGTGGAAACACTTTTCACCCGAAGAAGCTAATTGGGAACGAGAAGAAGAAATGAAGGAAAAATATCCATCACTGTTTGAAAAGTGAATTCATATTTTGCAACATCGAGGACAATGTTTTGTTTTAGAGGGGGAATATGTAATATCCCTATTTTTACTGTTTTTATTAGACAGTTGGACAATAATAAAGGTTAAGTGGAACCATAGGAAAATAATTATTGTGGACATATTTTATTATTTTATATTGAATAAAATGGAAATTTAATTATTGTGCAAAGACTAGAGTATAATTAGAGATAAGGAATTCAAGTCCATGAGGATGGATAAGATTCCAAAGACTTTCCTAGATTCTCCAAAAATCCTTGGAGAAAATAAATTAAATTCAAAAATTAGATTGGAGATAGAAATCTAAAAATATACCTTAGTAAAGTGGAAAGTTACTGGGAAGAGGTGGAATAAAACTAGAAAGAGGAAAAAGCTAGTTTTAAAGTAATTTTGTGGAAAAAACAAAGGGAAAGCTTAGGCAAAAAGGAAAACAACATCCTGATTAACTGGATGTAGTTATGGAAACATGTTGGTGGGAAAGCGGGCTTAAATAAGCCATTCCTGGGTAGACAAGAGGTTTTCTACACATGGGAGGAAGTGATCTCTACTTAGGGGGAGCTGTGGAGATAAAGCTCAAGGTTGCGTGGAAAATAGTCTTACCTTAAGTGGTATGCACAGTTAATTTAGTTATGGATTGTTATTATTCTATTTTATGATTAGAATGATAAATTTGAGGAATGATGTTTATGCAGAAAGATAAATGAAAGGTTATATTTTCTGAGTAGTTATATTAACTTTACAGTTTATAGTCTAATGTATTTAACATAACATAACCCTTGTGAAAATAGTTTAGTTATGTATGTTTACATCGATAGATTAAGTTAGAAACCGAGAGACAGAAATTCTAAACCCAATTATGAGGGTCTGAATCTATTGTTAGGTTATGAGGAATTATATGTTCAATTCAGAAACTATATTATGTGAATTATAAAAAATGATAACATAGTAAATTAACAGAACTATTCTGCAAAAACACAAAGGAAATATAAACGTAGATACACTACGAGATATCAGACAATCTAGAAGAAACATGATTCTATAACTTTATATTACTTTCATCTCACACATAACTATATCTATTCATTTATATGGACAAACGAGAAATTAAATCTCATATATATTTCAGTACTAGAATATTTTACAAGTATGCATACAAAACTATATAAATGGAAATTCTCATGGAATTTTTGTATAAAGTACTGAAAAAAATGTATTATGATATACTGTCCATAGTATATTAACTCCAGAAAATTAATCTGTTTATTAAGTACAAATTTTACATAGGAATAATTGTCCTGGAATTCAGTGGATTGAATTTTATCAGGTTATCGACCAACTTGTACATAAGAGGAATAAAACCGATTGTCAATGCTTGCGGGAGGTATACAGAAATTGACGAGAAATAAATTGTACAAGTTACAGTACCTGTACAATAACCCAATATACAATTGGTTAGAGTGTAATTATGAGGAAAACTAAATAAGCTATGTGAAATCTGAGAAAGTAAGCATAAGAAATTTAATATTAATTTACCTTACAAATCAAGGAGAAATGTCAGGATAATCCCTATATTCAAATAAGGAATCCAATCAAAATCTAAGGTCAGAAATACACAGATAAATACACTCAGATTAAATAACTATGTGGAAAAGCATGGAAGAGCAATTACTCGTATTAGGATAGAGTAGAAGCATGATACTCCATGGTTGGCATTAGAAGATAGAAAGGAGAACTTGCAAAATTTAATCATTTTATTAGTGAGGTAACTAATTAAAATGCTAAGTACTTCCTAAAGGAAGAATTTGGAAAATTCTATAAATCTAATTCTATGAATCTCATTCAGGAGAAAGAAATGTTATTATAGAAATTGGAATTAACAAAATAGGTAGAAATTTTGCCTACTGTTAAACCCAGAATCTTGAATTGTTGTCTCTCAGTATTACGATCTAAATTTATCTCTTCATAACTTCGAGATATTAGTATATGAAAAGTTGAGAAGTAACATTGCACACACTTGCAAAGAAATTATTAACCAACTAAATAAATCTCATTTCCAATCGAATTTGATAAAAACAAAATAAAAGGAATGATAGTTCTCTCAGTCAATTTAGACTCCGTGAGCAAGATTATCCAAATTAAGAGAAATTATGTTACAATAGGGTATTATGAAAATAAATTTACTTGATAAATGATTCGCATAAGCACGATATAAATCTCATAATAACCTTATACCCAAACTCTGAAAAGCCAAACCGGAAGTTCTAGAGTATCTCCGTTTGAATAAGGTGAAGAATTTTAATTCGAAAATTCCAATAATCGCAGACATAAATCGAAGTGGAAGTAGAAAACAATAGATTTATAACTATATTAAATTCCAATCTGCTAAAACGACAAAATAAGGGTAAAATGCAACTTACGAAAACACACTGAAGTTTAATGGAACACATTGAGCATTACTGTATACATATGATTTCTCAACAAACAAGAAATTTCGAAGAAAAACGATACGAGAAGAAGCGACCAGAATGTAGATGGGACTTCAAGACAGATTTTATTAAACCTCATCCAACACCATACCTCAGATACAAAGGTAAAATATGGCCTGAGGAGTGATACGTAAGTTCAACCAGCTACGGGAAGGGAGTTTTAACAAAAATGATTTAGGATTCGTAAATTATCTTACCTGGGGAGCAAGGTAAGTAAATTGCGGAAGAACCCACTTTGGCATTCGTTAACCTGCAACGAAATTACAAATTCATTAACGTCGTAAGAGTTGGAAAATGAAAAGAAACCCAAACTCACAAATAAGATTGGGGATTGTAGTATTTCAATAAACCCAATCCCTTACCTATAAAATGTGGGCAAACGATGGACTGAAATCCACGTAGACTCCCATGTAACCTACTAGAAATAATGACATTTCCATCAGATATTTGTTAAACAGAAACAAAATAAAAAAACATAAAATAGTTACAGTCAAAATTAAATTCAAAAGGTTGTTGGCAACCTAAACACAGTGAAGTGTTAACCTGGTTGGAGACAGAGCCTTTTGGCATCGTGATCATGGTTGTGGCAGCGTGATCACGGAGTTTAATCTTCTCTGTGTGAATTTCTTCAACAAAAATGTAAAACCAGGCTGTGTGGGGCAAGCCAAGTGCAGAGCCAAACCAAAAATTGTAACAATGAACCCCTAAGAGCTAAATTAGGGTTTCATAAGCGTAAATCCCTCCCAATAATATGAATGGTTTAACACCATCCACGTGGAGGTCATCAGAGTGAGGAAAACCGAGAAACCATGTGAACGCATTAACCAAAAACGTACCAGAAAAGTGGAAAAATCCCAAGGTTAGATTTTAGGTACTAGTATAATTACGAAAATTAAATGTCAAACCAAATCCATGTATACGATTCTTTCAACCTTAACAGTTGACAGGTATATCAATAAATTGTAAATTGAGATGTGATGTGCCATTAGTTCCAAACTTAATGATATTAAAGAATTATAATCTAACCAAAATAATTCACGGTGAATAACATTAAGATTCCCCACTGACATTCGTATTGGAATAATTAAACATTGTTAGTATATGCATAAACAAAGAGTTAACACTCGAATTTTGTATGTAGCATACAAAGCACATATTGAAGGTTGAATATAGTATATGGGTATATTGCAGATTAAAACTTTAATATTGAATAGTGAGTTCCAACTATAGGGGTATGAATTCAAATCAGTTCTTATCCAATGGTTTAATAGTTTCAATTCGTAAAGTTTAAATGTCTAAGGGGTTAATCTATTAGAATAAGGAAATGAATTCCTTAGATTAGATTAACAATAAGTCTAAGAAAGTATGAAACCAGTGTATGTATAAATAAAAACATGAGAGTAAATAGCATGTGTAATATAAATATAAAAAAGGTAATAGAGGGACAATTCTATGACAACAGTTAGTCATAAATAAGGTCTTGAATAGACTTTGAAATGATAACTTACCAAATGTAAAACCAACGAAATCGTCTAAGCATGACGAGAGTGTTAAAAGAAGTTCGTTGAAATATTGACGAAGAAATAAGAAAAGCATTCATCGAATTGTGATGAAGATAGACATTAGTATAATTAAAACATGTGGTCATTCTATAATTAGAAAAAAAATTTGTGGTAAGTGGATTTGTTACAATCCTCCCCAAAATTACGCTAAGGTACATTAATTTATTATTATTTGGTTTAGCTGAAATGTTATTATTGGTAGGAAGAAATATTAGAATGGATAGAAAGATGGTAGACTACAAAGACTCTCCATATGAGTCATATGAAGAGCATGGTGGGCACTTTTCTTATTTGGTAGATACATTGAGAAGCATAAAGGAAGAAATAAGGAGTTGTAAGGCAGACAGTGACAGGATCATATAGGCACAATAGAAACAAACATAGGTGAATGTAATACTTTTCAAAGCTTGTCAAATTTTTAGAAACAAGGTCCACTATGGATCAGTTATGGACGGGAGGAAAAAACTAATGAGGCATATGGAAGTGGGTCTCCTGGAAGACACACGTGAGACAGAGTTGATACAGTGAGAGATGGCAGGTTGTTGGACACTCTAGATAGGAGGGGTGATGAGTAAAAATATCATTCTAGTTTTGGTTTAGATAGAAATCATGATCATCATCGATATCATCCTTACAAGAGGAATGACAAAGGATACTTGCCAAATGTATTTAAGAAAGAAAATCCATATTGTTTTGATGGAAACTTGAAGAAGCCATAATATGGAGAGGCTTAGATACTTTGAATGGATAAATTCTTTGAGTTGTATGAGTACAATGAAAACACAAAGGCCAGGATTGTTATCTTCAGTTTGAAAGGTAAAGTAGACATATGGTGGGAATATTTGAAGAGGGTCAGAGACATCATAACAAAGGAATTTAGTTGGCATGAGTACTACGAAAACAAGGCCAAAGAAATATTAAGTTGGCATGAGGAAGAATTATTTGTTAGAGAGGTATTGTGATAACAAGGCCAAAGAATTATATGAGCTGAGGATGTGATCAATGACAAATGAAGAGTACACGATAAAATTATATGCGTTATTGAGGTATGTACCACATCTTGAAGACGAGAAGACTAAATTTCAGTGATTTGTCAATGGTTTTCCATTAGCATTTAGAGATCGGATTGAGTATGATGAGCCCGTTCACTTGAATAGTTCCATTCGGTTTGACTAATGCCCCAACTACATTTATGTGTTTAATGAATAGTGTGTTGCGTCCTTATTTGGACAAGTTTGTGATTGTGTTTATTGATGACATATTGGTGTATTCTAAAAATGAGGAAGATCATGTTGAACATTTGGCAGCAGTGTTGGGGTTGTTGAGAGAGCATCATTTGTATTCTAAGCTTAAAAAATGCACCTTCTTCCATACTAAGGTACACTACTTGGGACATGTTGTCTCCAATGAGGGCATTGCAGTAGATACAAAAAATATAAGGGCCATCATGGATTGGGTAGTTCCTAACAATGTAGACGAGGTGAGATCATTCACTAAATTGAAAGATTATTACTGGAGGTTCATCAATAACTTCTCATATATTTCTTATCCTATTACATCATTGCAGAGGAAAAGTAAGAAGTTTGATTGGACAAAGGAGTGTGAGGCTAGTTTTGAGCAGTTTAAGAAGTTGTTGACACATGCTCCAATGTTAAATATTGTAGATCCGAACAAGGAGTTTTTAGCGTGTACATATGGTTGCAAGAGAGGACTTGGTGGAGTCCTTACGCATGATGGACAAGTGGTATGCTATGAATCACGAAAGTTGAACGAGCATGAGCAGAACTACCCGACACATGATCTTGAGCTAGAATTGATCATAGATGCACTGAAGATGTGGAGGCACTATCTTCTTGGCAAGAGGTTTGTATTGATGAGTGACCACATTAGGTTGAGGTACTTGTTTGACCAGCCGAATTTGAATGCCAGGCAGGCTAGATGGTTGGGCACGATCGAGTTTGACTTTGAGATCAGGTACATCAAGGGAAAGGAGAATAGGGTCACAAATGCTTTTAGCAGGCGGGTATAGGTAAACCACATAACAACGATGAGCTCCTATGGGACAGACTTACAGGATAGGATCTTGCAAGCAGGTCAGTAGGGTCAGACGTATATGGAGATTGTGCACAGGTTGCAACAGAGTATAGGTATAGGTACAGGTGTTGGTAAAGGTACATGTACAAGTGTTGGTACAAGTATAGGTACATATACAATTGGTATAGGTACAGGTACAGGTACAAGTTATTACACAGTATTTTGTCACATTCCTTAGTTCTTATCCCAAGTGTCGTCTTTTGTGTCGCCCATTTCACAAATATTGCAAAGAGATCAAATTTGTATAAACTTGTTCATCTTGGACAACATGCTTAAGATATCCCTAAAGACCTAAAATAAAAATTCCCTAAAGATTTTTTGTAAAATTTTGTAAAAAAACTTATTTTATAAACCCAACGCGGTCCTCCCCTTATTAAGCTCACGCCTGTCACCCTATCCCTATCCTATGAACAACGCTGTTGACGTGGGAATTCAATAGTAAATTCGCACTGGTCCTCTTCAGGGAGGTTCTCCAAAAATGGAGCAGAAGCTTCGACCTCTAGAATTCTTGAGAATTAAGTTCTGGTACTTGTTGGTTGAGGATATGGTCGAATAATTCCATGTTTGGCCCTTGATCTTATCTCCAAATCCCCTCCCCCCCTTGAGATAAGACCTTTCCCCCTCATTATTGGATCCTTAACCTCCTTATTTCTACTATAAGAGAGCGCCATGCTAGTGAGTCTTAATTGGTCATTGTTGGTTGCCTTACTTATGCCTGATTGTGCCTACATACTGTCGATTTGACGAAGACGAAGAAGAGATTGAAGAGCATGGATTGGACTTGGATTACCACTCTAAAGGAGGCCTTAAACATCAAGGCACCATTTGTAAGCTTTCCTTTGTTCATTTGATAATACAAAGTATACTTTGCTTCCCATAAATCTGTGAATGTTAATTGCTTTAGCATGATACTCCTTGATCTATCATGTAGTTTCCTTTGACATATATACACTATGTATCTTTCGTCTTTGGTTGAGTGATCTTATTTACAGGTATTCAGACGCAGAAGGCATAGTGAGGAACGAACCTGGAAGCGAAAGGATTGACATCAACGTCAAGGAAATGACTACATAAGGAGCGAGGTAGGCCATCTCCCTCTCTCATTTTACTTTCAATGTTATATTAAGAAAACTTGTATCCTTTGTTGCAGTTGTTACTAAACCCACTCATTGGGCTAGAGGGATTACTTCTTTCCAAAGAGGGGATTGTCTGCATAATAAATTGGTGACTCTGCTGGGGAATCTTACACCCCTTTTCACCTTCTTCTTGTTTTTTGTTTTCATGCTTAGTCTGGCCAACCGCTCAACGACCACTTGTTTGGATTGTTTTTTAGCATGTAGTATGGCTTGTTAGAGTTTCAAAGTATCAAGTATAGAGTTTTTCTTTAGATATTGTTTGTTTTATCCCTCTTTTCCTTGCTCGGTGCATTTTTTTATAGATATATTTGTGCTTCCAGCGCTAGTTTTTGTTGGAACAATCACACTGCAGACCACTGGTTTTAACTGGTGGACCACGCTGGCCTTAGAAAATAGATATTTTTTGGTTCTCTTCTGGAAAACCCTTAGTGTGTCTTGATCTTTGAAATGTTTTCTTTGCTTTGATTACATTTGTTTCTTGCTTTGAGTGTTTGCAGTATTTTTGGGAAGCACAAATTGGTCTTGTGATTTAAGTGATAAAATTTTTGTTTTGGTTGAGGCTTGTTGTTGCAAGTCAATTAAAATATTTGTTTACTGCTCGTGTCAATAAAGAAATATTGTTTCTTTGCTTTAGGGAAATAGTGAAATTTGTGCTTTTTCAAATAAATCTGGTTTTGCATGTGTTTAGTTTTCATTTCAAGAATTAATTTTCGTTAAATGCATAAAATCACTTTCATTGAAAGGCTATTTTTTGAAATTTCTTATGGAGAATAGATAACAATTTTTCAATAAGTGAAAGCTTTTAAAGTGCATTAATTGCACCATTTTCATTTTCATCATTAAAAAATAAAAATTTAAAAAATAAATAAATAAATAAATCCTTTTTATTTAAGTGCATCTTAGTGAAAGTAGAAATCATTTTACTTTTGAATGAGTTGCATTTGGGATAGTGAAAGTGAAATCATTTCACTTTTTAGAATTTGCATTTTTGGAAAGTAAAAAGTGAAAGCTAGTTGGGGGGGAATTTTGTTTGTTGCATTTTGATTAATGCATTACACTTTACGATCTCTTCCCTCATTAGTTTAGCTTTGATTGAATTAAAAAACCCTTTTCTCATATAGTTGCATATTAGGAATTCAAGTGACATTGTTTTGAGTCCAAGATCGAAACTTAATTGAATATCAACATTAAAATTAACCTCAATTAACCTAAGGAGCATTTGGAATTAACGAAAAATATATAGAGGTCTAGGCTAGAGATGTGTTCCAGCGTCGTAAAACGTAGTAGCTATCGCTAACAACCTGTTTTGTATCTCGAGGGTGATATCTCGTCCCATGTACGGAAGTATATAGGACTATGCTCCACATATGGTAAGTATATGGCGACGTTCTCATCGAACGATTACATATTAGACAATGCTACTACAGACTGAGCTCCCACATACCATCACGTATATTTTGGCAGACCCCACTAGGTTGCAAACCTGCCATAGGTAACCGAGTCGTCCGCCTTGTAAATGTGATACACCGAACACAAGATTTGGGGAGATTTCATGCCCGTACTTCTTGGTTTTCCAAGAGGTATTCTGCAGTTCATGAATACTTAGTAAACCATTTTACCTAGTTTACCCCCCTTTTAATTATTTTGTTGTTAATTTCTAGAATAAATTTCCCACGGAATAACATCTTACCCGTGCACAACTCCTTAGAATATATTATGTTGAGACTAATGGAAACGGTTCCTGAGCTTACCAATCAAGGAATCCCCTCAGATGAAAATCCTAGTCCTTTTCCTTCTTTTTGAAATTTTTGCGCTCCCTATATGGAAACATTGTCCCTTCCAGGATTTACCATTGGTTTTCCAGTTTTGTTATTTTCAACCCCCATGGTTCCAAATTTCCAAGATGCTTCTCGACCAAGTTCGCCTCCACCTTAAAAGTTTCAACCTCATGTTGACACTAAATTTTACCCCTCGCCTTCTTTGGCTTTTTCTTCACCCTGTTCTTCCTCTTCACTTGGTGAAAGTTTGGATTCTAGTAACTAGGAAGCCAAGAAGAAGAAGAAGAAGAGGACGAAGAAGAAGAAGTAAAATAATCAAGGGGGAAACCAAGCAATGATTTTTTTCGATGCAACTGATGTTGAAAAATATTCAATTATATATGGAAAAGTCAAATTCCCTTGCAAGTTATGTAAGGGCGACCACCTTCTTCGATATTTTCTTGGTATTCCCAAGATATTAGAAGTATTGTCCACCAACTCAAATCGGCCTTTGTCATCAGCCTCTAGAGATCATGCTAGTGTTAAACCCTCAATTATTGATAATAAGGCCCATGGGAAAAAGGGTGAAATCAAATTTACATGAAAGTTATGTGAAGGGGATCATCTCATTCACCTTTGTCCTTATATGGATGAAGCCTCGAAAGTTTTGGATAACCTTACAGCTTCTCGATCGCGACTTCCGGTTGGTTACCAGAAGCTTTTCCCTTATCCTTCACTGGTTGATCAAGAGATTGACCAGAAGTCATCTCTGGTCAATCCCACTATCTCTAAAAGTGAATCTCACGAGTCTGTTCTCGACCAACCATTGGTTGAGAAAACGTTTGACTTGATTCCACCTTCAGTGCATTGTGATTTTCCGGTAGAGAGTGAACCTCGTACCGCTCAGGTTCTTTTTGTTTCTTCAGATTCCCATGAATTGGAGGTAAATCCTCTCATTCCCATGGTGTAGGAGGGTGATCCTCCCGTTCCTGTAACACAAGGGGGAAAATCTCTGATTCCCACGACACCCCCTCCAAGTAGTCTGGTCGCTTCCTTTGATTGGATTCGAATGGTAGGATATTGTCTTTCTTCTTACGTGCCCTTTGAGATCACAGTACATGCATATAATGTGGTTGTACCTAGCACAATAATAGATGAAGGCACATCTATTAGTATTTTTCCCTCAACTACTTGGAAATATTTTGGTTCTCCGCAACTTATACCCGTTACCCAGAATTTGTTGGCTTTTAACAGGGGAACCAATCAATTGTTTGTGATCCTTCCTAAGTTTCCTATTACTTTGGGAGGAAAGACTATCTATATAGACATGATGGTTTTCCAAGTCCCTTTGGGCTGTAACTTAATCCTTGGGTGTGACTATACTTATTTCATGGGAGCTATTATCTCTTCTCTCTTTCGTGTGATGTGTTTCCCGCATGAAGGAATAATTGTGACCATTGATCAACTTTAGTTCATTGGTCAGAATTTGGCTCCTAGTAAACCATCATCCCTAAATGGTCCTTACAGGCAGGTGGTATCTTCCCTGCCACATGTTAATTATGTGGAAACTTGTTCCATGCTCGTGTCTACTGATGGTGTAGTTAATGATATAGTGCATCATGTACTGGGGGCATTGGACCTTGATTTGCAGAGTGTTGTTCGCTCGTCTGATGAGAACCTCTTGGAAGCCATGACCTCTTGTGGGCCATGATCAGGTCTCTGGAGAATAGTTACTTTTCTTGTGTCAAGCTCCTTAAAATGAAACAAGGCATCTAGAGAAAATTTCCTTTTCTTGTGTCAAGCTCCTTAAAAATGAAACAAGGTGTCAGAGAAAAGTTCATTTTCTTGTGTTAAGCTCATTAAAAAATGAAACAAATCCCCTTATAATTCGAGTCTTTGATTTGATCTTGTAAATTCCTAGTCAAATCTTTCACTTGATCTCATAAATTCCCAGTCGAGTCTTTCACTTGATCTCGTAAATGAACCTTCATTCCATCCACCTATTAGTAACCATTACTCTACTTAGGTGAATGAGATGAATCTTACGGGGCATGTACCTCTAATTGAGTCATTATACTGGGGGCATACAAACTTATTCTAAGCATATTTTTTTCTCATGTTTCAAGCTTGTGTAAAACATGAAACCATTCCTACACACCTCTTGTGGTTTCCATTTTATATGCCTCTTTTTCTAGATGAGCCTTGGTTTTATCATTCCATTGTCACCATATGCTTGGCTAGTCATATGCTCTCACTTGGTTTTTGTAACCTTTCCTAGGGAGCCGCTACGTTGAGTGGTCTTGTTAGCCAGCCTTTTGACCTTTATGTGTTTTGAGTAGTTCCATCATGATCAAAACGGGTTTCTACCCCTTATACCACTCGTTCATATAAGGGGAGTCAACTTTTAGCTATTTTCTGACTCTCGAAACGTGAAAATATTGTCGAGCAATTGTCCTTTCGAGATCATTAAATTAAATGAATTGATGTCATCTCAGTATATGTTTACCCCTTTTTCGGGCTGAGATTGACAACTAGTTACGAAAAAGGAATACCTTGGTCAAACATGATCAGGAGGTTCTCCCAGATATTTTTTTGTACCTCTTCAGATTCAGGGGACTATCTACGAAAAGGGATATTTTGGAGTTTTCTTTTCCATCTCTTTTTTAAACTCCCTAAATATGAAAAATATATCAAGTTACCCCTCCGTCAGACTCATAAAAATTAAATGACGAAGGACTTGTCACCATGATGACACCAGGCTACTCCTTCTTAGGGCTCGTTAAAATTACTAGGATGGATTCATCTGAAGGGTGAAGTTATACACTAAGCATATGGTATACTCTTCAATATTTCTATCAAAAATAAAGAAGTACTCACTAGAAATTAGCGGGGCAAAATGGAAGTAAAGTATATTTTGTGTTTTGTAACAAAAGCAGCATGTCACTCTTGAACATGACACCCATCTACATTTCGTGTTTGGTTGGGGATATCCTTTATTTGTCATTTTCCTTCCTAGGTTTGGGAAATCCATTTTCCTCTCGTTTGATAATCAACTGCCGTCATCATGACCTTTGATCCTATTTTGACTCAAATGCTTCCAAATTTTGGAGTCGTGTCACCAATATGTTCAAGAGAAGTCCTATTTTTAAAGTCAAACATCCTCTGCTTATTTGACCCTCTCTGCAATAGTCCTGAATCACTCCTATCATCTTGAGAAATCCTTTGTTTTGTGTCGATGATGTGGGAATCATTGTGGACTTCCTTCGATGGATAAATTCCTTTCAACTTCAGTTCATTATCCAGGAAGATGATTTAGAAACTCCTTTTCAATACCTTGGAGCTTGCATGCCTCAATGGCAAGTTCTTCACGTTCAATGAAAGGTTCACATTACTGACCTTTGATCGGACGATTTTGCTAGTGTTCAAATTCATCTCATTCATTCATACTTGTAGATTGTGTTGTCGTACCTTGAGGGCCATCGTCATTACTAGTGGTTTCTCTTGAGCCTGTTGAAGGTTTACATCATTGACCAGTAATCAAGTGGTTTCTACCATGTTCGACATCATCCCATCTATTCACATGGTTAGATTCGTACATTAGGTAGATCAAAAGAGAGACGAAGTCCATGGATCACATCTATTATTATCCAGGTTGTGTGGGGTTATTGATTATTCATGATTGTACACATGATCCTTTCTATATGAATGACTGCAACCATACCATGGATCTGTTTCCATGATCTCTTTTAGATGGATGGTTGCACCTATACTATGGGTTCATGTGTTATTTGATGCCTATTCAGAGATATGTTATTAGGCATGTTTATATCATATATGTCATATATTGTATTGTGTTTTATTGAAAGGTCTCCTAACGATGGTTTTCTAAATTCCTTGTCATGGATGATAAAGTGATTCAACCATCACTTCTGGTTCTACTTTCATGCTTTAGGGGGCATCTATTACACAATATTTTGTCCAATTCATCAATTCTTATCCCAAGTGTCGTATTTTATGTCGCCCATGCCATAAACATCGCAAAGCGACAAAAGCTGTATAAACTTGCTCATATTGGACAACATGCTTAAGATATCCTTGAAGACCTAAAAGAAAAATGCCATGAAGATTTTCTGTAAAAGTTTGTAAAAAACCTTATTTTACAAGCCCAATGCAGACCTCCCCATAGTAAGCTCGCGCTTGTCACCCTGTCCCTATCTTGTCAGCAATGTTTCCAGCGTGGTAATTCAATAGTAAAGTCACGTTGGTCCACTTCAAAAAAGTTATCCAGAAATGGAGTAGAAGCTTCAGCCTCTAGAATTCCCGAGAATGAAGTTCTGGTACTTGTTGGTTGAGGATATGGTCGAATACTTCCATGTTTGGCCCTTGATCTTATCTCCAAAGTATCCCCCCCTTGAGATAAGACCTTTCCCCCTCATTAGTGGATCCTTAACCTCCGTAGCTATTATATAAGAGAGTGCCATGCTAGTGAGTCTTGGTTGGTCATTTTTCATTACCTTACTTCTGCATGATTGCGCCTAGATGTTGTTGATTTGAAAAAGAAGGAGAAGAGATTGAAGAGCGTGGCTTGGACTTGGATTATAGCCCCAAAGGAGGCCTTCAACATCAAGGCAGTGGTTGTAAGCTTTCCTTTGTTCATTTGATAATACAAAGTATACTTTGTTTCCCATAAATATGTTAATGTTAATTGGTTTAGCATGATACTCCTTGATCTATCCTGTAGTTTGACTTGAAATATTTACTTTATGTATCTTTTGTCTTTTTTTGAGTGATATTATTTACAAGTATTCGGGCGCAGAAGACATAGTGAGCAACAAGCCTAGAAGTGAAATGATCGACATCGACATCAAGGAAAAAATTTCATAAGGAGTGGGGTAGGGCATCTCCCTCTCTCATTTTACTTTCAATGTTAAACTAGGAAAGCTTGTATCATTTGTCACGGCTATTACTAGACCCACTCATTGGGCTAGAGGGATCACTTCTTTCCGAAGAAGGGATTGCCTACATAACACAGTTAAAGGTACATGTACATGTACACGTGTACAAGATTTGGACTATCATCTCACAACAAATGACTTGGTCAAGTTTAGAGATAGGATATATGTGCCAGATAGCAATGAGATCAAGAAGGTGATCTTGAGGGAGGTTCATGCAAAACCATATTCGAGTCACTCAGGCTATCAGAAGACACTGATTGTAATAAATATATTCTATTATTGGCTGAATATAAAGAGGGATGTGGCAGAGTTTGTAGCTAGATGTTTGGATTGTCAGATGGTTACGATAGAGTGTAAGAATCTAGGTGGAGTGCTACAACCGATTGCGATCCCAAAGTGGAAATGGGAGGTAATTTCTATCGACTTCATCACAGTTTTTCCTAAGAAAAATAGACAAAATGATTCCATCATGGTTTTGGTGGATATGTTAACAAAGGTTGCACATTTCATGCCGGTGAAGACTACTTATTCCATTAGCGATGTAGCACAGGTGTTCATCAGAGATATAGTTAGGTTGCATGGTGTTCCAAAAAATATTGTGTCAGACAGGGATGAAAAGTTCACTTCCAAGTTTTGGAAGGGTTTGTTTGCAAGTTTGGGAACCGAGTTTTCCCTCAACACAAATTATCATCTACAGAAAGATGGATAGACTGAGAGGGTCAACATGATATTGGAGGATATGTTGAGGATGTATGTGATGCATCATCAGCGCAAGTGGGACGAGTATCTTCCACTGGTTGAATTCGATTACAACAACGGGTACCAAGAGTCATTCAAGATGATTTTTTTTGAGGATATGTATGGGAAGAGTTGCAACACTCCTATCAGTTGGAGTGATCCAGTTAACAGGGTATTGATTGGACCAGAGATGTTGGCAGAAATGGAACAACAAATGCAAGTGATCAAGAAGAACTTGAAAGAAGTGCAGGATAGGAAGAAGAGTTATGCAGATAGGAACATGTTATTCAAGGAGTTTCAGGTGGGGGATTAAGTGTTCTTTCATATTAAGCCCAAGAATATCTCCTTGCAGATTGGATCATGTGCCAAGATGGCACCACAGTTTTGTGGACCCTTTAAGATCATTGAGAGAATTGAACTAGTGGCCTATTGAATTGAATTTCCTTCCACAGTGAAAGTACATGATGTTTTTCATATATCATTGCTTAATAAATACGTTGAATATGTTGATCATGTGATTCGCTGGTTTGTATCACAGGTGGAACCCGATGGAGAATTCCAACCAGAGCCTTATTGTATCTTGTAGAAAAAGGTGTTCATGCTCCGGAATTGAGCAATAGAGCAAGTTAAAGTGCAATGGAAGCACTTTGGGCCCGATGAAGCTACATGGGAGATGGTGAATCAGATGCGGGCCATGTATCCTTCCTTGTTTGCCGGTTCAGGAAAAGAAGTTTTCGTGTGATGTTGGTTTTTGTTTGGCATATGTTTTGGTGATATTTTGATATATGTTTTTATGTGGTGTTAGGATATATATACATATGTGTATGGATGTAAATACTGCCATGAGCTATGTTATACATCTCCAATAAGCGTGTTAAAGTTTGCAATAATAAATAGTGAAATTGGCATCCGGAAACAACATCCATGATCCTAGTGAAAGTTAAGCACCTACACTAGGGTGGGGCCCACACAAGCTATTTTTAGGTGAATTTCTATTTTTATTATCCCTTAATTTAAATGGACATTAAACTGCAATCTATTCTCAATGTGGACTTTAAAATATTTAACTGAAGTGGAAAATCAGTTAGCTAAGTGAATTTCGAGTTAAGTGGTTGGTTGGTGGGACATTTAGGTTGAATTTAGTTGTAACAGAGTGATTCTAGTTGTCACAGAGTTGGAAGTGCAGTGGTGCATGAGTTATGCAAGTTGTAAATTAGTTTAACTCGGTTAAGTGAGTTAAAGTCAGTTGTGCTAGTTGTAATTGCAGATACACTAGTGAGAGATCAAGTGCATTAAATATTAATTAATTCACATGTAGTGATCTCACATGCAACTGATGTTTTTACTATTATTAACTGCATGCATGTCAGTTCCAGTGGAGACCGAGTTGAGATCTAGGTAAAAGGGAAGTGTAACTATTAGTTGTGATATTAGCAGGCTACCCAGGTGTAGTTATAACACCACAGGATGCCCATGATACTTAGTGCAATTGAGGAAGGCTAAGATTCTTTGTGATTAAGGATTGCATTCATCAGGAATTGCGTGAGCAAGGCAGGCTGTCTGGAGACAGTAAATTGGCTAAGGGATTTGCCAATTTTTGTATGAAAGTGAGAGACAATTAGCTGATGTACTGAGGGCTCTTGTGAGAATATTTTTGTATGTAATTTTTTCATGATTCCTTGTGGAATATACAATATATGATAGAGGATTTTTGAGCAGTAAGCTTTCCCCGATAATTTCTGGTGTTGTGGTTTTGATCTATTCTTTTTTCATGCTTATGTAATTAGCGATTGTGCTTTTAATTACGCAAAGATTTGTAAAAGGGATTCAATATTTAACTTTAGAAATTTTTTATATCGGGTGAATCCAAGATATACATGCACATTGTATAATTTCTACATGGTATCAGAACTGTGTTATTAATTTTCTACATGGTATGAGAGAAAGAATTATTTGGGTGCGCGAGTTTGCAGAGAATATCTGAAATTTTTGATGAAAAATTTTCAAAAACAAATAGCATATTTGGATTCATTAAAAAAAAATACCAAAATTGAAAAAAAATATCGGTCGAATTAGAGCTCAGATGAGGGAGATATCGTCGATTTAAAATTAGCTCTTTCGTTAGAAAATTTTGCGACGACGGGACAATTATAATGTGTGCGAGCCAAGAACATACATGCACTGAGGTACAAAATGCACGCAAAGATTTGAGGAGCAAAGCAGAGGTTAGTGACTTGGTTATTGAGAGGGAGCCTCTGAACATGTAGCCTGAGAAGCAGTCTCAGAAGGTTGTGGAGCAGCCACAACTGGAGATGCAAAAGAATCTCTATAGATTTGATGTAGATGTGATTTCTACAGAGCTTCCAACCATGGGGAAGTGTGAGAAATCCATGCAATTGACCCTTGAGAGGGAGCTGGATTTTCATGCAGGTAAGAGTGAGCCTCAAGATGTGGAGCAGCCACATGCGGAAGATCATGGAGTGGGAGCAACCACTCATTTAGAGAAATTTCGAACTAGAGGGGTACTGTTCAGAGCATGCAATTTGTAGACAGAAGACAGTTCCAAGAACACCACAAGAAAATGGTGTGTCAGAAAGGATGAACAGAACAATCATGGAGCGTGCAAGGTGCATGAGATTTGATGCAAGATTGCCTTTACAATTTTGGGCAGATGCTGTAGATACTGTTGTTTATCTAATAAACATAGGGCCTTCAAGTTCCTTGGATGGTGGTATTCCAGAGGAAGCATGGACAGGTAAAAAGGTAAACTACTCTTTTTTAAAGCCATTTGGTTGTGAGGCCTTTTTCCATATTAATAAAGAAAATAGAACAAAGCTTGAGGAAAAATCAAAGAAATGTACCTTTATTGGATATGGTGCTAATGATTTTGGTTATCGCTTATATGATTATGAAAATCACAAAATCATTAGGAGCAGAGATGTAATATTCAATGAAAAGGTCTTATATAAGAATCAGCTACAGGAAAAGAAACAGGAAAAAGAAAGCAAGGAATACACGGTTCTTGATGAGATAACTGAAAAAGTAAAGGTGCCTGAAAATAATAATAATCAACAACCACAGCAGCAACAACCACCACAACAACAACAGGCACCTCAAACACCTGAAAGTGGTGTTAGAAGATCTACCAGGATAAGTAGACCCCCTAAACGATACTCTCCTTCATTATATTATTTATTGTTGACTGATTCTAGTGAACCTGAATGTTATGAAGAAGCAATGCAGGTTGAAAGCAGGAAGAAGTGGGAGCTAGCCATGGAAGAAGAGATGAACTCCTTAATGCATAACCAGACTTGGGACTTAGTCAGGTTGCCTGCAGGTAAAACTACATTGCAGAATAAATGGGTTTACAGGCTGAAGGAAGAAGATGGAGGAAAACAGAGGTACAAAGCTAGACTTGTGGTGAAGGGTTTTGCACAGAAGAAAGGTATTGATTTTGATGAAATATTTTCTCCTGTTGTTAAGATGAATTCAATCAGAACTATCTTAAGTCTTGTAGCAGCGGAAGATTTACATATTGAACAGTTAGATGTAAAGACAACATTTCTCCATGGAGATTTGGAGGAAGAGATATACATGCAGCAACCAGAAGGATATGAGGTAAAAGGGAAAGAAAAATTGGTGTGCAGGTTAAAGAAGAGCTTGTATGGCTTAAAACAGGCTCCAAGGCAGTGGTATCTAAAATTTGACAAGTTTATGTCCGAACAAGGTTATACTAGATGTCACTCTGATCATTGTGTTTATCTAAAAAGGCAAAATGATGGCAGCTATATTATATTGTTATTGTATGTAGATGACATGCTTGTTGCAAGATCTAACATGTAGGAAATAAATGTGCTCAAAAGAAAATTGGCAAATTCATTTGCAATGAAGGATTTGGGAACTGCAAAACAAATCCTTGGTATGAGGATAACTAGAGACGGGAAAAATCGCAAATTAACACTGTCTCAGAATGAGTACATAGAAAAGGTGTTGAAAAGATTTAATATGCACAATGCAAAACCTATTAGTACACCTTTTGCTAGCCATTTCAAACTTAGTAAGGAGATATTCCCAAAGACCCAAGAAGACATGGATTACATGTCTAAAGTTCCATATGCATCAGCAGTTGGAAGCTTAATGTATGAAATGGTCTGCACAAGGCCTGATATTGCACATGTAGTGGGAGTTGTAAGTAGGTACATGAATAATCCAGGAAAAGAACATTGGATAGTAGTAAAATGGATTCTCAGATATTTGAGAGGTACCACAAATCAAGCATTATGCTTTGGTGGTTCAAACATTACTCTACAGGGATATGTTGATGCAGATATGGCAGGTGACAGAGATAACAGGAGAGCACTACGGAGATATGCTGTTCTATTGGTGAATGGAATGCTATTAGTTGAGTTTCCAAATCCAAAGTGTTGTTGCACTTTCAACATGAAAGAAAAGTATCTAGCACTACGGAGGCTAGTAAAAATATGATTTGGTTACAAAAGCTTATAGGTGAATTGGGTAAGAAGCATGATATGGGCACACTATACAGTGATAGCCAAAGTGCTATTCATCTTGCAAAGAACTCAGAATTTCATTCCAGGACTAAACACATACATCTCAAGTACCATTTCATACGGTCGGTATTGGAAGATGGAGAGTTGAAGCTGGAAAAGATACACACTAGCCAGAATCCTGCAGATATGCTAACAAAAGTTGTAACCAGGGAGAAACTGAGAATGTGATCAGTTTCAATTGGTCTTCAAGGATGACGATGAAGATGAGGAATAGCCAGGTCCAAAGAGGAGTCATTGTCCAGCAAATGAAGCAGCGGTGGAGTTGCTACAATCAGTCTCCAAGTGGGAGATTGTTGTTGGGTGTGGGCTTTGATTTTCTGTTTGATTGATCTTTGTTTTTGGTGGATGTATACCCCGGAAAATTGTACACACTTGCACACAGGGGACTTGCTCCCCCTGGCAAGTCCCGGGGGGGGGGGCGCCGACCCCCTCGGCTGAGGGGGTCCGGGGGCCAGCGGTCCCCCGGCAAGGTTTTCGGGGGCAGCGCCCCCAAAGCCAAAAATAGATGTAAAATTGCCTTGTAAAAGTATAGTAATTTCTAGTCAATCTGGGCCATTCATTAGGCAAATGATCTAATAGTAGAATTTGTGTTTAGTTTATGGTTTTTTGCCCTAGAAGGCAACCCCTTGCTTTTATAAGGGTATTGTATTGCGACTGCGTATTGTATGTGTATTCTCTGAGCGGGAAACAGATAGGGAGACTGTGAGAGAGAACATAGGATATTACAGCGGATCTGTTGTAGGTTTTGTATCTTCCTTTTGCTGGATAATAGAAAGGAAGGACTGGTTGTTCGGGGTGGACGTAGCCCAAACTGGGTGAACCACGTATATCTGTGTCTCTCTGGTTTTATGTGTTTTGTGTGCTTGTATTTTCCGCATATTTTATGTGTTGCATTGCTCTGTAATATTTAATTTTCTAACAATTGTAAATTAGTTTAACTCATTTAAGTGAGTTAAAGTCAATTGTGCTAGTTGTAACTGCAGATACACTAGTGAGAGATCAAGTGAATTAAATATTAATTAATTCACATGTAGTGATCTCACATGCAACTGATGTTTTTACTATTATTAATTGCATGCATGTCAGTTCCAGTGGAGTTCCATTTGATATCTAGGTGAAAGGGAAGTGTAACTATCAGTTGTGATATTAGCAAGCTACCAGGTGTAGTTATAACACCACAGGATGCCCATGATGCTTAGCGCAGTTGAGGAAGGCTAAAATTATTTGTGATTAAGGATTGCATTCATCAATAACTGCGTGAGAAAGGTAGGTTGTTTGGAGACAGTAAATTGGCTAAGGGATTTGCCAATTTTTGTATGACAGTGTCAGACAATTAGCTGATGTAATGAGGGCTCTTGTGAGAAGAGTTTTGTATGTAATTGTTTCATGATTCCTTGTGGAATATACAATATATGATAGAGGGGTTTTGAGCAGTAAGCTTTCCCCTAGAATATCTGGTGTTCTGGTTTTGATCTATTCTTTCTTCATGCTTATGTAATTGGCAGTTGTGTTTTTAATTCCGCAAAGATTTGTAGAAGCGGTTTAGTATTTAACTTTAGAAAATTGTTAGATCGGGTGATCCAAGATATAAATGCACATTGTATAATTTCTACAAAGTGGTATGGTGTCATGTCATTATAGTTGTCATGTTGTTATGATGACACGTTAGTTTTCTTTACAGCACGATGATCATTGTAAATACTACATCGAGCTATGTTATAAAGATTCATGGGCAGTATGTTTTATTTTCAACGGTTTTGATGAGGTATATGTGTGGTTGAAAATCGAGGACGTTGTCCCCAAAGGGGAGGATTCTTTAATAGCCATGGTGAAAATTCCATCTAATAAAGTTAAAAATAATAATGACGGTTGATGGGACAATTATTCCAAGATGAATGTTGCGCAAAAAATACTAGTGCGGGTGTTCACATGATTTATAGAGGCCTCATATATAAAAAGGCTTATAAGTATTAGTTGGTACCTTTTTTCAGTACATTTTTGGAGCTCTCTCATTATTCTCTCTCTCTCTCTCTCACTCTCTCTCTCTCTTGTGGACCCTTAGATTTTCTTGGAGCACTTTGGCATTGGAGAAAGAAAGGCAAGAAAGAAGGAAGAAGGAGGAATCAAACAAGGAAGAGAAGGAATCAAGTAGAGACAACAAGATTATTGGCAAGTATTGCTTTGCATGTATGATTTCCTTGTTAGATCTGGCATGCATGGTATTGCATGTGGTTATTTTCTGTATTGGCATGGGTTTTTCCAGGTGTGACAGTGTTTTCAGCCTAGCCTTTCCATTTCTCGATAGCCACACTGTTGTGGAGTTCTTATGTTTTAGTTTAGCTAGGTTACCGAATGGATTTGAAGCTGAGAGGGGTGGATCTACGAATTGATATAAAACATGACCTATTAAACCTTGACCCAGACTATGGGTTGTGATAAATCCAGATAGTGTGTTGCCTCGGTAGGCCTTGGAATCCTTGACTGATGAATAACAAGATATACGGTAAATCCTAGAGGTGTTTTTCTCTACATTAGGCCTAGGATTCTCAGGTTTGGGATATATAGTAAAGCCTAGAGAGTATGTCTCGGTTTAGGTCCTAGTGACCCCTGATTCAGACTGTGGGTTGCGGTAAATCATAAGAGACTAGGAGACAGGATAATTCCTCACGGTTTAGGCGAAGAGAATCCGATGATATCCATGCTTGTGTTGGCCTATTGATCAGGTGTAGATCATGGTAAAGTTAGCTGTGACATGTTATTGTGTTCACCTAGTGATCCGTTATGGATCAATGTAAAGCCTGATTCCAATTGATGAGGGTGAGGTGGTTTAGCCTCGGTATGCCCTGGTTGGTTCTTTTGGTTTGAGTCCCACATTCATGCTTGGAATATGGCACGAGGGTGATTAGCTGAAGAGAGATTTGGATTAGCTGATCTATGGTCGAGTGGAATGTGGAAGTCCCATCTCTGGTTGGTTTTTACATTCAGTAATGATTCCTTTAGTATTTGGTATGCAAATGTACGGTTATTATGTGGATTATATTGTTGTTTTATCCATTGTATTTATGTTGTTATTATTCTTGTTATAAGCATGTCTTTGATCAGTGATGATGTATGCATCTATCCATGTTTTTAATTGCAAATGAATGCATAGTGTATATATGGTAAAATAGATTGTATTTCAGCTAATGATGTAAGGGAGTAATGTTTCTTAGTGATTCTCAGATAAGTTCGAGACCCCTATGCTTATATCTATTGCTTACACCTGTAGATTCAATGTTTGTGACATGTTTGAAAAAATGTTTGTCATGGCTAGTAGGGGTTTGGTTGAGTACTTGATGATACGTTTGGTTCTACATCATTTTCCTATTGTTATTTATCATGTCTGAACTTTTCATGAAGTTTTTGCTAGTGACTTGGGCTCTTTGCCTGAAAAGGTGGCTTAAATCCTGGAGCCAGAGGCACAAAAATGAGTATTTTGGGACCTGGCCATTGGAAAGCAGTATTATGCATGTGGCTATAGCCTCTTGGCTGCTGGCATGCATTTTTATGATTGCGGCTATGGCTCAAAGGGGGTCAAAATGCTAGTGTGACCTAGGGGTAAGAGTCTTGAATGGTTGGGTTACCTCCTGGGGGTGTTGTGGTTGTTGTACAAGGTTTGTAGGTTTTTTTTCCATCAGTTACACTTCCTTAAGGTCACATAGGACGTTGAATATCATTATAATAGCCTCTTGTCCCATTTTTACCCTGATTTTCTGGTTACTTGGGTAGATGTGGGAAGGGGGTGTTACAAACATAAATGTCCCAAAAAAATGGCAATCCTTGCACCTAAAAGGTACATAAAAAAGGAGTTCAATTTCTTTGGGGATTTTTTAAAATGACATGAAATAAATTCTAAATACTGAAATTGTGAGGTATTTACCAACTAAAGATATCATTGGCACTTGCGAGAACAAATTTTATCAGAGTAAGTTGTTTGAGAGTGTAAGCTTCTTTGATCCATATCATATTAAAAGAAATCTTCCGAGAAATCTATTGAAAATTTTGGAACCGACCATTTCTAAGACTACGCAAAATTTGTGGTTCATCATCGGGATACTAAGCGATCAAACCGCCAATTATATAACGGAAGAAACAACGTTAAAACCTAAGAGAGAAATATTTTTCTCGGTTTAATCCCATATGAGCTACTCTGCTACTTTGATATAATTGGATAGTCGGATCAGCCAGTCTTCAGTATCCTGATGATGAACTACAGTCAGTAGTTCGAAACGCGTCGGTTCCAAAATTTCTCATGTGATTTTCCAGAAGATTTCTTTTAATAGAGTAAGTTGTTGTGAAGATGAGAAAAAATCAAATTACAAACATAATTAAGTTATCAACGAATGTTGTAAAAGTACTTGTCAAAATCTTTGTGATCAGGACAACTGAGTCGGGCATGCCTTTTAAAAAGTTTACGTTAGCATCTCTGTGAAAAGGTTGTTGGATGAATATGTAATTTATATAAAATATTCCTTTGTAAAATTATTGAAATATTGGTTGAGATGGATCTCCTGAAATCTAAAAATGGTTCATCATCTTTAACAAATAAGAAATGAGGCACTTACTCAATTAAGTTGATCTCCAAGCATCATGGTGCCCACTATTATATTTTGTACTCTTAGTTTGAAGAAACAATTTTGTGGCATAGCTCATTATGTCATTTATGTTGCCTGCAAGCAATTTTAAGATACAATAAGAAATTATCAGTACATATATTTTTGTACTTCAATATAATGAAAAGCTTTGCAATATTTTGAGTATGTATTGTGTTGTTCATGGAAACATGATATTCACAACAAAATGCATGGAAATATTGTGTGAAAAGAAAACCAACAAATTTGGAATTTGGATATACTAGTCGAAATCATACTTATATTAATATTTAAAATCCATATGTATATTAATATATGGAAGCATGCAATGAAATTTGACATTTGAACTTCAAAAACACAAAAAAAGGTTGTTTTCAGAAAATGTTGTTTGCAGTGATTGTGAATCAAAATGTAGTTTCATTGTTTAGGAAACTCTTATACAACAATGATGATTTACCTTAGGAAAAGTTTCCGAGTACACATTAGGAACTTTGAATTAAGAAGTAATGTGCACATTTATGGATTTTGCAAGTTTAAATATATGAGTTATGCAATCTCTTCGATAAAGAAACTTTTTTCTTTTTTTATCTGAAAGAACATCGTGAGGTACTCTTGGAATTTGAAACCATGATTTTTTCCCTCGCACATTTCTCCTATGAATGTCATCTATTATGGTTTTAGCTCCTTTAGAATACCAAAATTTTGTGTGGTCAATGCTATCCAAAGACTCCTTCAATTGTCAAACATAAAAAAAAGTAAAAAGATATTAAAAATAAGCTTACAAAAAGAGCGTTGTCACGATTGTTAGAAAAATCAAGTAACAAGGAATTAAATAGTTAAATGCTTACAATAAATATTGCATCGAAATTTTTCAATGCTGGAAGATTCATGTGCATGTCAGAAAGAGGCACATGTGTCATAATCTAAAAAAAAGATTAGAATTTCCAATCTAGAATACGTTGTCATTAGCATTTCATAGTATTTTCGTAAGGCAGTGAAGTGAACCAAGTTACACCATGTAATTAGCACAGGAAAGAAGTCAATCCATATTTTTGCACCATTTGATTTCCTCTCTTTTGTTTTGATGGTGCTGGACCCACCAACATTCAAGGGATATCCCCAATATGAAGTACGAACTAGACCTTGCATCGTTTGGAGTAGGAGTCCCAACAGTGGGGTGTTTAATGATATGCCTTGGACTTCAAATCGCATAGAGTGGTGTACGGTGTCTTTGGTTAAAGAAAGTGTGTGACACTATGGAAATTCAATATGATGCATGAGTGGTTCTAACAAAAAAGGGGAAAGGAAGTATGATCCTTGAAATCCTGTAATAATATGCAACTTGAAAGGAACACACGAGCTTAAAAGACATCACACAAACTAACAAGTAGAATAGTCCATAAGTTAAAGGTGATGGATTAAAACATGAGCACGTATTCAACCAGATTCGTACAAATGCAAACGAAATAGTTCATAAGCATATGCGTAAATTAAACAGCATACATTGCAAACATAACAAGAATTGTCCTACTACATTTACAACATATGCATGAAGACATGTTGGTTTTGATTTTATTATAAGTGAAAGTTCCATTCCTACATAAAACATGACGAAACACTTTCTCCAATAGTGGAACGCGAATTCAACAACACCTGCTCCTCCCAACGAAATATACTGGCTCTACGCTACGAAGAAGCCAAGGTTGACACAAAACTCCCAAGCCCTTTCTAAGCCTAAGCCTAGCCAAAATATTGGCTCCCAAAAAGCTCGTTACAAGAGTTATGAGGATGTATTTATAACCAAAGGGGGGTAACTCTTGGCATGACCCCTTGGTGACTCTTGGAATCCCCTCATGACTCCTCACATTACATATGAATCTTCACATACCATCATGGACACATGGAATTTCACTTATGAAACAATTACAAATAATATACATTTTCCACTTGTACCCATATAAGACAAAATAGGGTAGAGACAACTTGATATCCTAACAAGCCAAAACACTATGATGATGGAGTTTGGGTGAAATCAAACCGAGAAAACCCAACTTCATGCTTCTTGGTCACATACTCATGCCAATCTTGGTATTGTGCAATGATCTCCCCAAATCGTGAGATGGTGCCAGGCTGGAAGCAGACTCTTGCCTCCATTGCATTCAGGTACAATGTCTTGGAGCTAGTTTGAACCTCTTGCTCAATCAGGAACAACATGGTTCGAATCTGAATAAGGCCACCAATGTATTTTTTCATGTTTTATCTATTCAACTCCAAGTCCTCCTTGGTGGCGATTTGTTTCAGCTACTCCAAGTACTAATCAATCTCCTGTTACACTTGGCGCTTGCAGTTAGAGTGGGTAAGTGAACCAATTGATGGGATCTTGTGGGTTCTCACCATGAAGTCTAAACTATTGTACAATCGTGCATATGCAGCCTGGATTTTTCTGATGTACGTGGCGAGTTACTTGTTATTTTGGATCAGTATCTGAATATTTTCTTTCTCTAGATCTATCTGTGGCTTCATCATATTTACCAAAGTGAGTGGCGCTACTTTGTATCACGATGTCCAATCATGCACATAAGTGATGGCATCTTGCACATTATTAAGGATAATAAAAAACTCTCTGCATTGAAGTTGCAAGTTGTGCAATCAGACAACTACCATATGCACGATCATGAGCTCCTCATATAAGTTCCACACAGTGTCTCCAAGTGTGGATACTACAACAAGTATCGTTTCTCTCATTTTTTCCAGGTAGAACTGTGCGTAAGCTGCACTCTGTGTTGTTGTGCAAATATTTTCAATCTCTTGTGGGGCAACCTATAGGTTCTGTACTAGTTGTTTGTTCTCGACTGTCAAGTATTGAGTGTTTGATTTCACAGCACCTGCAAAGGCCACAATCACCCTTTCTCAATAGTGTTTGGATTCTTATTAGTGTCCGCCACAATCACCCTTTTTCTCATGAATGTAGGAGACACATGATCATCCAGGAAATGTTGTCTTTTCACTTGTACAATATTCTTCTGGAGTTCATAAAACAACAAATTGTCCACATCCATCACTGAATCATCATCAAGGGGAACTATCTCCCCTTCCTCGCTTGGGGCTTTCTCTGCCATTGAAGGTGGTGGATTTTGAATGGTGGTCTGATGTGTGTTGGTCATCAGGTCCACATCTTCGTCTTGTGGCTCCGGTCCCACTTAAATTTTCATGAATTCAATCAATTTTTCAAGCTCCTTAGCAAACTCTTGTTCTTGCATATGTTTGATCGCTCCTTTTGCTACTAGTTGATCTTGTACTGACTCTTCAACCTATATGCATGTCGTCTCTTCTGCCATGGAACCTTTCCTTTCTTCCTCTTCTTTCTTTTTTCCCTCCTCTTGTTCTCTTCTTCTAAGCTCCCATTCTTCCTTCAACTTTTTTTGTTTTCTTTATGCTATCTGCATTGCTTCTTCCAAGTATTTCTTCTCTCCCTTCCTCTTCTATGCACTTTGCTTCCTCTGCCTCCTCTTTGATTCTATTGCTAAATTTGTTTTTTGAATGATAGGATCCTATTGCATCTTCCAACTTTGTTCCTACTCATCACTATCAAAAACCTTTCTCTTTCCCTTATCTTGTATTTGGATGCTGCCTTCTGCTACTATCTCTTCCAGAACTGTTTTCATGTGAGTTTGGATCCCTTTTCTATAAACAACTGAGTGTCTGCATATAATGGAAAGTTAACTATAACTTTATCAACTGCTTCCCTAATAATTATTTTATTAGATTATTTTAGGTAGCTCTCTTGGGTGCCATTGTGACATTGATTGCTGGAGAGGTGCTCAAGAACTGTTGTACCTGTGGGATAGAAAAGATACTCACTGCAAGTAAACATCAGTTTTAAGAAAAATGTTATTCAAGGCAAGTTCAAGCAACAAGTCAGGCATCTAACAAGAAGGATTGCACAATTTTCACTAAGAAGAGGGTCTGACTAGCTAAGGGAACTATGCACTGTGTAGTCCCAACATTCAGGGTTGAAGCTTGAGGATTGAGACTGTACAATGCACAATTCAGCTTGGGGAGTGAGTAGGGAGAGATTGCACATTGTGTAGTCTTAATGTCTAGGGATGCAAGATGAGACCTATAATTATGTAATTCGCAGTTGGGCCAACATAAAATGCATACTATGCAGTTCTAGAGGCCAAGCTCTAAGCTTGAGCCTCCATATTGTGTAGTTCCCAGCTCGGAAAAGTGAAATCAGGCCAAGGAAATGACAGGTCTACCCAAGGGAAGTGTGGAAAATGAGTATATATGTGAGATAGTGATGGATTGAGTGCATATTTGACGAAGTGTCGATGAAACAAAACAAATAAAGTGTAGAAACAAATTAAAAGGGAAGAAAACCAAATCGGTGAGGAGAGTCAAGCGCAATGACGACCATCGGTGCAAAAATGAAGAAACCGATGCGACACTTGTGAAAGGAAAACCATAACTGGAAAAAACACTTTTAAAATCTAAATCAAGTTAAAATTCCAACATGGATGCAAAGAAACAATAAAAAAAATACTCACACAAGACAAATGACAAAAAACGATAGAAAAAACACAAAAAAAGATAAATGCAAAACTTGTCCAGAAAAGCGACAATGACCGTACCGAAGGCTCCTTAATCTCCTCAGGAATGCTAGACCTCCAAGATCAAGTGTGAAAATGATATCTAGGGGAATTTATTAAACATATTTGAGAAAATTTTGGTTTTTGACGCACATGCCAAAAATCAAGGAAAAATCGACATATGTGAAAGTTTCCAAAAATAGAAAGTATGCCTCCTTCAAGTTACTAAAAATAGATCCCTAGATTATAGGGATTTTTTTTCTTTTCTACTTTTTCTAGGAAGAATTTCCATGCACATCATTTGGAAGGATTATTCAATTCTGGAGAATTGGCAGCTCCTGGGTCAGTGCACTGCACAGTTTCTGAGCTCAGTGAGTGATTATGCAGTTTTTGAGCTCAGTGTTGGGATGTCTGTCATGATTGTGTAGTTTACGAGCTCAAGGTTGGGCTGCCAGTCATGACTGTGAAATTGAGAACATCAAGGTTAGGACTGGCGCCATGAATTGCGTAGTTTCTAGACGCAAGCCCAAAACTGTTGTGCAGAACTTAGACAGGAGGTTAGCTTGCGACTTAGAAAAAATTGCTAAGTGAAGAGCAAGTGAACACAAGCAAAAATGAAAGACAAACATCATTAAAAGAATATATACCAGATAGTAGTGCAAGGTAATATCTTGCAAAAATAAGGTTAGGCTCCAAAATATAAGAGATGACAAAATTTTGTAGGGTGGTTGTAGTCGCTACAACAATGGCGACACACTGGTAGACATCCAGCTCTCTAAACGAATCTTGTCTCGTGTAAAACTGGTCTCACCCTTCCAGAAGTATTGTTCAATTTATTGATTATCACAATTCCCTCACTTAGTCTAATTTAAAGACATAGCCCCTTCCATCCTCTTCATCAGTGGAACACTAACCAAGCCAAGTCACACTGAGTTGTTTCGATTGGGGATGAGGAATATTTAAGAGCACAAGTAAAAGAAAATTTTCAGTCTTTACTTTCATCTATGGTGTTTCTCTACTATTATTAGGCCTAGACATTACCTCGATGGATTCACTTTAGAAACACAAAAAATTTCTCCACTACCAATGAGCCTAGACAATATCCTGACAAAGTTTCTTGCTTCACCTCTTTGCGCAGGAATCCTTTCTCTTCTTTCGCCCTTTATTTCATTTTTTTCATTTTTTCATTTTTCAAAGGATTGTGCATAGGCACTTATTATTTCATGGGGCAGAAGAGGGATCCCGACTTACTGAGAGCAGAAGAGGTCGTTCCTTCAGAGAAGTATGTTTGTTTACACCTATGACATACTTGTTAAGGTTTTCCTCCCCTCCTTACTCTACTAGACTAGAGTGACAAGGATTAATCGAATATATAAAAACTTATTAGAGTAGGTGGAACCAGTTAAAATCCAAACATCATGATTTCACCATGACTCTCTCTAAAAAGGAACGTATTTTCCATCTGAGTATCATTAACCAAAACAAAAAGCAAGATTTGTGCAAAGAGAGGGAACATCCAGAAAACGAAGTGTTGATAGAAGAACAACTTTCCTCTTGGATTTCGACATGCTTACTTCCGAAGCCAAACACGCTCTCTTGTGGAAACTAACCTAAAACTGAGAAAAAAAAAAACAAAGTAAAGGAGAAAAGTGGAAAACAAATTAACTAAATAAAATCAAAGAAAATAGTAACTAAAAGAAAAAACTAATCCTACTCCTAACCTAAGCAGAATGTAAGCCAGACTCACGTAAAGTGATACTTCCAATGTAGCCACCATCGCATTGGCTGGCCTACATGGGCGAGGGAGTACATGTCAAGAAATATATTCATGTAAAACATGAAACAAAAAATATAATACAATGTAAACCAAAACATTCGAACTTTGAATGAATGCGTGGAAAAATAAGAACGAAAAGCGCAAGAAAAAAAATCTGTGGTTGTGTCATGGTGTCCTAACACACTGTGAGCCAAATACTTACATAAGAAAAATTTCGAACTGTGAGTTCGAGAAAACATAAAGAAAGAGAGAAATTTTTGTTTCACCACGGGGCTCGCCACATACGACTCCTCCAAATATTGAGCGATAGGATCATGAAAAACAAATGGAGGATGCGAAAATTGTAAAACAAAAGGATTTTCAATATGTGCAATGGAGTGATGAGGATCCTAAAAAAAAAACTCTTCTGATCGGAGGTGGAACTAAAATCAAGGCTATGAGAACTTGAAATAACCATAAAATTGGGGTCAAGTACCTCGAAAGTTTGAGGAAGATCCAACTCATTAGAAGATAGATCATCAAAGATCGATGGCTTCGAAAAATCAATTACAGGAAGATCATAATCGTGACTAGCTAAATCAATGAAAAAATCACGACAACCACGATAAGAAAGTTCAAGAATGCAAACAGAGGTATCCTCATGATATGATGAATCATACAGAGGGGGAGATGAAGAATGTGAAATGTAACCCTCTATGTTTCCAGAAAGGTATGATGATAGGTTGGGAAGATCAGTGATAGAAGATTCATCCTCTCTGCATTAGATGAAAAACTAGCATTCCATGAATTCTGAAAATGATTGGAAGTATGAATAGGATAAAAAAAATTGAATTATCATATGATTCAACTGGAATGATATAATTTATGACAGTGTCAGGATAATGCGGAAGAGTTTCATAAGGAAGAGAGTCATCCTTCATTGCATATTCTTGTTTGACTCTTGACTCCCACACATACTCATCGCAAATGATATCGTAAGTTGGTTGCCTAAAAACAACTTGATCTGACACTTGATCCTCATGAACATCAAAGGAGAGGTTTGAAATATATGAACACATAAACTCACGATTCAGAGTTTCAGAGGGACCAAAGGATGGATGATGAGGAGAAAAAACTTCATCACAAACATCGGACTTGCAATCCAAAGCTACACAGGGGTTTTGAGTATATAAGATGGGAAGAGATGGCAACAGTTCAATAGGAAAATTCTAAATTTTTTCCACCTCAACCCGCAAAACTAGAGTTGTTTGATGAGAAGTGGATGGAGGGTTACTTAGAAAAACAACCTTGTTCATCACATATTTGGAAGCTCTAGCCTCGCGATAAGCTAGGAGTGACTTGAAAAATTCTCAAATTCATTTTTTGGAAATTCACAACAAATATGTACAAAACTATTGTGAAAATGATGAAACGATTCATTGGGTGATTTTCGTAATTATTCAATTTTCTTGCATAGATGTTTGTGATCATATGTGTCAAAATCATCAAACAATTATGTGACAAAGTGTTGGAAAGCATGAATGGAGGCATCGATTAATGTGTGACACCATTGCGTTACGCACCCTTCAAACATGAGAATGAACAAACTACAACCAACGTCCTCAAGGGGAATGTTGCACTCTGTGCAAAAAAAGAAGAAAACGTTCAGTATGCTCAAGCAAGTTTGTTTCGCCCTCTCAATTAAATTTAATATGTGACAAGTCATCAATGATATCCGCTGGCACTTGTAATTTTGTCTCTCTAGATAAACATGATGGGAGTGTGATTTTGGAAGAAGTCATAAAAATGAGTGCGGAAATTCAAAACAGACTTTAAGGGCTCAGCTTGCAATCTAGCCTGCCTTCTAGCACCAAAAATGTATATGATTCCGGACCCGCCAACATTCAGGGGATCTCCTCGATATGAAGTCCCAACTAGACCTCACACCGTTTGGAGTAGGAGTCCCATCAGTGGGGTGTTTAATGATATGTCTTGGATTTCAAATCACATAAAGTGGTGTACAATGTCTTTGGTTAAAGAAAGTGTGCGACCTTGCGGAAATTCAATATGATGCATGATCGGTTCTAACAGCAAAGGTGAAAGGAAATGTGGTCCTTGGAAGCCTATAATAGTACACAAATTTAAAGGAACACACGAGTTGAAAAGACATCACACAAACTAACAAGCTGAATATTCCACAAGCTAAAGGTAATGGATTAAAAAATGAGCACGCATTCAACCAGATTCATACAAATGTAAACAAAATAGTTCATAAGCATATGCATAAGTTAAACGACATACATTACGAACATAACAAGAATAGTCCTACTACATTTACAACATATGCATGAAGACATGCCGACTCTGATTTTATTATAAGTGAAAGTTCCATTCATACATACAACATGATGAACCACTTGCCCCAATAGTGGAACGTGAAGTCAACAACACCTGCTCCTCCCAAATAAATATACTCCCTCTACGCTACGGAGAAGCCAAGGCTGACACAAAACTCCCAAGCCCTATCTAAGTCTAATCCTAGTGAGAATCTTGGTTACCAAAAATCTTGTTACAAGAGTTGTGAGGATGTATTTATAACCAAAGGGGGGCGACTCTTGGCATGCCTCCTTGGTGACTCTTGGACTCCCCTTGTTATTATGAATCTTAATCGCGAGTGTATGAAAAAGGCTCACTTTAGCCGTGTATAACAAACAACCCTAACAACAAAGATGGCTGCCAATATCTTTAGATCTACAATTAGGTGACCAAGATAAATGCTGCAAAAATCTAGATCTATGCATTAAAAGACATTAAGCAGTAAATAAAAACAAGAGTTTCTCCATGCATCTAATAGACAAGACAAGAATATGTTTAAAGAATTTTGTATTAATGGCACCTGGGAGGAGAACATAGGAAGATGTTACCGGTCCTCCTTAATGGGATAGATTCTTGTAAGTCCTTAGCACTTCAGATCTAAAATCCCTCTCTCTTGATGGTTGAGAAAACCTAGAAAAAAATCGAACACCACATGTGGAAATATCGAACATTATTTGTAGGATCTTCTCCAGCAAGACCTTCAAACTTGGGGATGCCAGAAGGGATCTTGGTCGGCATAGCAGGCCAACTAGTGTCATGGTGTATAGGGTCATTAATAAACTGGTTAAAATAAAGAAGACTGAGGCCTGCCATATAGGGGAGCAAGGGAGCAGCCGAGGTAGTTCCTGTTGCAGTCCCACTAGTGGTATTCCCAGCATTAGGGCCGAGGATACCACCAACCTTAGGTCCTGAACCAGACATGGTGAAGGTGACAGGGGGAGAACCGGGGGCAGAACTAGAAGGGGAACCCAATGAATCAAAAGAGGATTCAGAGTGCAGAATTGGTGGAGGACTAACTTGAATCCTAAGCAGAGGAGTAAGTCTTCCTACCAGAAACAGAGGATGAAGGCCAAGAAGTCTCCAGGATAAAATCCTTGGTTGCGCAATGATGACGGCACAAACATGACATAAAGGGAAGAGAGACTAACAAGGGTGAAGAGGTGCAGGATCAACTGATTACAATGTCGAAATAAGGGCATAGAGGTGTAGTATCAATTGATTTCAATGTTAAAGTATTTGCTTGGCGGTGTTAACCAAGCTCTTCTTCACTTAGGGTGTGTGTGTAAAGTGTGTAAATTTTAATTTGTAAACCCAGACGTTTGTAGAGAAAAAAGAAAAAGTGTGTTGTATAACTGTAAATAAACTTGTAGATAACAATATATGAAAATGAAATAACAGAAAATAAACAGCTAATAATGCAATAATCTAAACCCAAGGAGGTGGGCACTCCATACTTAGGATACATGGGTGGGAAAAAAAACTAGTCAAAACACACCAAATAGCCAATAGATCTAAAGGTCGGGAGGGACTGGGGATCTAAAGAATCAAATGCGGGAAATAGGTGCGGAACTGAAACAGCAAAAATCGGGAGGAAAAATTGTTGTCGTATGAAGGAAAGATGACGAAAGACTGTAAAACAGGAGGGGAAACGAAGGGGACCCTAGAGGAAAACCCAAACAAAACTAAAAGGAGGTGATTTGGATGGATAAATAGCCAATCTGAAGTGGATCTGAAGGTAAGGTATTAGATCTGAAAAAAGGGTTGAACACACTAAAATTTCAGACAACCTGCAGCAGCTAAAACTCTTCCACAAAATGTGGAGGGTACTGAGGCCCTAAAGGGCTAGATTCCCACTTAGATGAGTAAAACATAACAAGTATAGGTCCAAAATGGGTGAAGATGGAGGTCAAATAACCCTGAACAGAGGCCCAGACAAACCCAAAAAACTTTCAGAAAAAATCTCGCAAAAAGTCCAAGTCATAGTTTCTGACACAGTTGCAGCAGGTGGTAACTTTGGCCTATTTTGCGCCACACGGGAGTTCGAGAAGTCCGATTTGAGCCCCAAAAGTCAGACTCATCTACATTTTTCAACTCTCGGGAACGGTTTAGCGTGAATGTGTCGTCTTAGGCTAGGCGATGTCTGTCACGTAGATAAAAGCACATAGAAGTTAGAAATTTTTTTAATGTTTAGGGTTTTATAGGTTAAAAGCAACATCAAGAAAAGCAAAAACAAGAGACTGAAGAGAAATCCTAGGGTTTGAATTAGCTGGATATGCAAGGATCAGAAAAATGACAGCAGTCGTAATCGTAAACCCATGTGGAGTCGCCAGTTGTTAGTATGAATCTTAATTCCAAGCGTATGAAAAAATACCACTTTAGTTGTGCATAAAAAACAGCCCTAACAGCAAATATGGCTGCCAATATCCTCAGATGCGCAATTGGGTGGTAGAAAGTGAAAAAATACAGATCTGTAAAAAAAAATACATCGCGGTTAATGTCAACAAGGTTGCTTTATGCATCTACGATAGACAAAGACAAGAATATGTTTAAAGAATTTTTTTATTTATGGCACCTAGGAGGAGAACATAGAAGGATGCTACTAGTCCTCCTCAATGGTATGGGTTCTTGTAAGTCCTCAGCACTTCAGATCTAAAATCCCTCTCTCTTGATGGTGTAGAAAACCCAGACAAAAAATGGAACTCAAAGGGAGCTCACAAGAAAAATGGTAGCAAAATATGACAATGATGGTGGATCAAAGTCAGACCCAAAGTATAGATCTGGAGTGATCTTTAGGCAACAAAGGTAGTGAGTGGGTGGAAAAAAACCTTCCTATTTATAACAAAATGTGAGTTAGTCTAGATATTGGTGCATAATTAAAATATTATTAACCATTTCTAGATCAAACTTGTATGGAATATTTTATTATATTTATTTATGGGGAAAAGAACTGACTTGGGTCAAATCCCTTTATTTGTAAATAATAAATAAATAAATGATTTATTTATTATTATTTTAAGAATGTGGTTGAGTAATAATCAAATAAATAATGATTTATTTAATTATTCATAATTTTTAGTCCATTTAACAAGGAATATTATTTAATAAGGCTTAAATAATTATTTATAGAAAATAATAAGATAAATAATGATTTATCTAATTAATTTTCCTTGTTTTGGGTTAAATATGACCATCAATATTAATTAAACTTTTGTTTAACTAATTATTCCTTATGAAAAATAAATAGTATAGATTTGTTTAGCCATTTCCTCATGGTTTCATGTTTAGACCATAAACAACTTAATAAAGGTGGTTTACTAAGTTATTTTTCATAGTGAAAGCAATTTTACTTAGGGTAAAATTGGTCTTACATGGTGTACTTAGGTCCATCTAATAGTAACAGGTTAGATGACCAAAAAATGGTGTAAGACCCCTCATGGCTCCTCACATTACATATTACTCTTCACATTCCATCATGGACACATGTAATTTCACTTATCCAATAATTTCAAATAATATACATTTTTCATTCATACCCATATAAGACAAAATAGGGTAGAGACAACTTGAAAAACTAACAAGACAAAACACTCTGATGATGGAGTTTGGGTGAACTCAAACCAGGCGACCTCAGCTCGATGTTTCTCGGTCACATACTCATGCCAAGCTTGGTATTGTGTGATGAACTCCCCAAACTGTGAGATGGTGTAAGGCTGGAAGCAAACTCTTGCCTCCATAGCATTCAGTTACAATGTCTTGGAGCCAGTCTGAACCTCTTGCTCAATCAGGAACAACATCGGTGGAATCTTAACAAGGCCACCAATGTAGTTCGGCATGTTCTGTCTATTTAGCTCCAAGTCTGCCTTCAGCTACTCCAAGTACTCATCAATATCCTGTTCCACTTGGCACTTGCACTTAGTGTGGGTGCGTGAACCGATTGATGGTATCTTGTGGGTTATCACCATGAATTTTAAAATGTTGTATGATCTTTCATATGTAGCTTGAATGTTTGTGATGAATGTGGCGAGCTGCTTGTTGTTCTGGATCAGTATCTAAACCTTTTAGTTCTCTATTTCTTCCTGCGTTTTCATCATCTTAACTAACATGAGTGGTGTTGCCTTGCACTGCATTGTCTAGTCATGCACATAAGTGATGGAAGCTTGCAAATTATTAAGAATAGTAAAAAACTCTCTGCACTAAAGTTGCAAGTTGTGCAATCAAAGGACTACCTTATGAAAAATCATGAGCTCCTCATATAAGTTACGCAAAGTGTCTCCAAGTTAGGATACTTCAGTAAGTATCATTTCTCTCGATTTTTACAGGTAGAACTGTGCGGAATTTTCACTCTGCGTTGTTATGCATAGTTGTTCAATATCTTGTCAAGAAGCTTGTAGGTTCTGTACCAACTATTTGTTCTTGGTCATCAAATACTGAGTGTTTGATTTCGCAGCACCTGTGAAGGCCAAGTTGGCTTTGAAAATAGTGTTTGGATTCTTGTTGGTGTCCGCCACAATCACCCTTTCTCTCATGAATGCAAGAGACACATGATCATCCAGGAAGTGATCTCTTCGTGCTTGTACAATATTCTTCTGCAGTTCATAAAATGACAGATTCTGGACATCCATCCCTGGATCATCATCAAGGGGAACTATCTTCCCTTCCTCAATTGGGGCTTACTCTGAGTTGTGTTGGGCATCAGGTCCACATATTCATCTTGCGGCTCCGACCCCACTTCCATGTTTATGACTTCAATCAACCGTTCAAGTTCGTTAGCAAACTCACGTTCCTGCATATGTTCGCTCGCTCCTTCTACTGCTAGTTGATCCTATATTGACTCTTCAACCTGTATGGGTGTCATATCTTTTGCCATGGCACCTTTCCTTTCTCCCTCTTCTTGCTTCCGTCTCTCCTCTTTTTGTCTTATTCTAATCTCCCATTCTTCCTTCAACTCTTTTTCTGCTCTCTAAGTTCTCTGCATTGCTCCTTCCAAGTATTTCTTCTCTCTCTTCCTCTGCTCTACTCTTTGCTTCCTCTGCCTCATCTTTGATTCTATTTCTAAAGTTTCTTGTTGAATGATAGGATCTTATTACATATTCTAGCTTTGTTCCTCCTTTGCAATGTCAGGAACCTTCCTCTTTCCCTTATCTTGTATCTAGTTGTTGTCTTCCAGAACTGATGTCATGTGAGTTTGGATCCATTTTCTATAAAGAACAGAGTGTCCAGATATAATGGCATGTTAACCAAAACTTTCTCAACTAATTCACCAATACTTCTTTCAGTAGTTTATTTTAAGGCAACTCTCTTGGGTTCCATTGTGAATGTGACTGTTGGAGAGGTGCTAAAAAACTATTGTAACCGTGGGACAAAAAATATACTCATGGCAAGAAAACATTAGTTTTAAGAAAAATCACCCTCAAGGAAGGTTCAAGCAGCAAGTTGGGCATCTGATAGGAAATATTGTGAAATTTTCACTGGGAAGAGGGTCTAACTGGTTGAGAGAATTGCACACTACATAGTCCCAACAGTTAGGGTTGAAGCTTGAGGTCCGAGACTGCGCAATGGTCAATTCAGCCTAGGAAGTGAGTTGGGAGAGATTGTGCATTGCAAATTCTCAGTGGCCAAGGATGCAGGATGAGTCTTGGAACTTCACAATGTGAATTTGGGCCAGCCTATACTGTGTACTTCATATTTCAAGAGGCCAAGCTCTCAGCTTGAGCCTCCAGATTGTGCAGTGGCCAACTGGGGCAAGTGAAATCAAGTCAAGGAAATGACAGATCTACCCAAGGGAAGTGTGTAAAATTAGAAAATATGGGAGATAGTGATGGAATGAGTGAAGATTTTACCAAGTGTTGATGAAACAAGAAAAATCTAGTGCAAAAACCAAGTGAATGGGAAGAAAACCAAATCGGTGAGGAGAGTCTTCGCAACAACGACCATTGGTGCAAAAATGAAGAAACTGATGCGACAATTGTGAAAGAAAAATGATAACTTGAAACAAATCTATTACAAGCTAAAGAAAATTAAAACACCAACATGCATGCAAAGAAACAATCAAAACAACACTCACACAAGCCAAACAACAAAAAGCGACAGAAAAAGCACAAAAAAGCGATAAATGAAAAACTCGATCAGAAAAGTTACGATGACCATAGTGACGGTTCCTTGATCTCCTCAAGAATGCTAGAACTCCAAGATTGAGTGTGCAAATGAGCTTTAGGGGCGTTTATTAAACAAATTTGAGAAAATTGGGGTTTATGCCACACATGCCAAATATCAAGGAGAAAACGACACATGGTGAAAGTTTCCAAAAATAGAAAGTGTGCCTCCTTCCAGTTACTAAAAATAGATCATAGATTCTAGGGATGTTTTTTGATTTTTTGATTTTTTTCTTTTTCGGGAAAAATTTCCATGCACGTCACCGGGAAGGATTACGCAGTTCGGGGAAACTGACAACTCCCAATTCAGTGCATTCTGTAGTTTCTGAGCTTAGTGAGTGATTGCGCAGTTTCTAGGCTCAATGTTGGGCTGCCTATCATGAATGCACAATTTTCGAGCTCAAGGCTAGGCTTCCATTCATGGCTTCACAATTCAGAGCATCAAGGTCAAGACTGGATCCATGAATTGTGCAGTTTCCGGAGGCAAGCCCAGAACTGTTTTGCAAAACTTAGACAGGAGGTTAGCTTGTGACTTATAAAAATGACCTAAGTGAAGAGTAAGTGAACATAAGAAAAATTGAAAGACAAACATTAGTAAAAGCATAAATACCTAATAAAATTGCAAGATAAGCTCCTGTGAAAAGAAGGTTAGGCTCCAAAATATAAGCAATGGCAAAATTTTGGAGGGTGGTTGTAGCCGCTACAACACTCTGCTAATGGTTGAAGCCTCCAGAGTTCCCCACCTATTGGGATAATGACCATGACTATGAATTCCCACATGTAGAAAATCCCTAACCAAAATTAAGTAAATAGACTACTCTCTTCAACAAAGTTCTTCAATTCAAACTTCTAACAAGTAAATTATTCATTTTTGTCTTTGTAAAATGCATTTATCCAAGATTAAAAATAATGTCAAGTATAAATGGGTTTACTAAAAAAATAAGAAATCACTTCAGAATTACCAAACCATCTTCACAGACACCCTATAGAGTGGTGGGGATGCATTTCAGGAACAGAGTCAATGTCAAAGTCAACAAGAGGTGGCTCTTCAGGTGCATGATGGACATACCATGCACAATATGTGTTATTTATTTGTTGCTAGTGTGTAGCAATCTTCCCGTCAGTTCCACCATTGTCATAAGGTAGTTTATAGAAAGGGAAGTACAATAATAACTCACTCCAATAAAATTCTACATAGTAGTTAGCATCATGAGATGGGATGTAACTGTACCAAGGAAAGACATGTATGACCATGGCAGGGCAGATATGCCTCCATGGAGCTTTTTTTCTGGCGAGAGGAGAATGACCAGGAGCATGCAACCTCAATAAGAGAGAATGACTTGAGTGAAGGATGTATTTGCATGTAGGAAGTGATGAAGGGTGTTGTTATAAGCTGGCCATCCAACTTATGTGAAACACACACCGAAATGTATATATATATATATATATATATATATATATATATATATATATATATATATATATATATATATATATATATATATATATATATATATATATATATATATATATATAAGTAACAAGAAATTTAGGGAGACAAAGAACGACTACATTATGTTAGAGGGATTTTTGGAGCATGTGGCATGTCTCCTGTGCACCGATGTCCCTATCAGAAATCGTTTCAGTTAGGAGCCTGCGAAGGACACTGACAATAGGGGGATCGACAAGAGAATGTTGTTCAAGGCACAAGAGAATATCATGGTAACTTTCAGAATTTGTCTCTACTTTTGCTGCAAATTTAGAAATGTAGTTTAAGACAACATGACACAAGTGGATATGCTAGTAATCAATGGTGGCCCTCAAAATAGTAAGCATGTGAAGGTTGTGGATATTAAGCTTACCATGATTTCTAGTAGGACTATAATCGTTCCAGCTACAAGCATTGATGTGCATTGTAGAGGATTCATGTAACTCCTAGGGACTCCATATCAACAAGATTCAATAGTGTTTGTGAAAGCATGTAGAGGAATGAAAATTTTTGTGGTGTTGGAAAAAGTTGACAAGCTCCTCATAGTCTTGGAGCTTGTTATAAGCCAGGATATCATTTGTTACAAGTAGGAAGGGATCATGAAGTGTTGATTGATGTATTCCTAGTTTATTTGATAGAGGGCTTGATAATTCCAAGCAACAACATATGTATCAAAGAAATACTTGGCAGTAGCAACGCTGGTTTCATTGGTCCAGTCAAGGTTGTCTATATCAAGTGCATTTTATAACCATAGGAAACCATGTATATATGTCAAACCTCTATGCTTCCATTCATACCCAGGCCAAATAGGAGAGAGCAAGAGTTATGAAATCAAGCATTGTACATAAAGGATGAACATTGCAATAAAATTTGCAAATTCTAAAGCTACCTTCGAACTCACAATACTTTCCAATGAAGAACATTTTTTTTTTTTTTTTTTTTGTGGATTTTCAACGGGGTTGTTATGTGCATCACAATATTGAATGATAAGGCTTCAGAGAGAATGATTTGGAATAAGATTTGTGCGCAATTTTTTTTTCCCATTCTTTGGAAAAGTAGAGTGTCCTTCCTTGATCCACATGGTAATGGATGCTAGCTCATACATTTGTCAAGTAGAAACAAAAACTAGTTAGCTCATCAAATCAAGTGATATTGGACATCTGAAATCGTTTGGAATAACAAAAATATATTTGACTCTGTTCTAGGAATTGTGTGTTCACTTGATGGTTATAATTTTCCATCAAGTTCCATCTTTGTAACCCATAACACACTTGAAATAGTGCATGAAATAAATCAAGCTATTAGTTATTGAAACAGTTTGATTTTCACCTACCATATTTTTATTTGTCATCTCTTCCTCCAACAACTTACCTCTCTTCGACAATCCATTGCATTTTTTAGATGCAAGGTGTCAAAATCATTCTTTATTGAGATTCCTGCAGAGTCACCTCCTTCTCAAACTCATTAAGAACACAAGCATATCCCTTGTGGAATTTTTCTTCAGAGATATCGATGAAAAGCTTAGCTATTATGGCCTGAATATTAACCAACTCAATTTTCTCCTCAACCTCACTTGAGACATCCAAAAATCTCAAGGAAAGTACATCCAATGTAACAACAATGTCATGTGTTAAAACATAGAATTTATTTGACATTTATTTAGTTTGCATAATCAACCAAAAACAAATTACATCATTGCTACAATCCTCTAGTAAATATTTTGTCTTCTGGAAAATAACATATAGTTCTCGGAGGCATAATAATGTAGATGGAGACAATGGGACCCCCACATCTCTGAATTCTTCAAAAAAAATTGACAAAACCATAATTTTTCATGTAATGCATATTGCATTTCTCCTTTTCTACCCTTGAGGTCTTTCACATTGCATTATTCCTTTTGCAAGAGGAATAAGAGACTTTAACAAAGATCCAACATAAATATTAACTGCAAGTACACATACAAGACCTCTTGAAGCCTGATTTTTCTTAAGCAACCAATTATTAGCAGGTAAGGATGTTTATTTCTCCACTAAAAACCACAATATGATCCTGAATGGGTAGAATTAGGTATGATATTTAACAATTTCCCTTGAAAGCCTACAATTTCCCTAAATTCATAAATATCTCATATTTATGTTTTTTAATCCCAAATATACAATTAATCTGAGATCATCAATATTCACAAATCTTATCTTGGAAGACTCCTAATTGTATAATTTAACCCAAAAATTGCAATATAACCTAAAACTTATCGGTTTAAACCCATATGGAACTATTTAACCTAGAACTCTATAATTTAGTCTATATTGGCTCAATTTAGCCTCAAGTAATGCTATTAAATCTAAAATTGCAACAATATTCACTAGAGGCAAGAATTACAAGTAGTTAACCTGAACTGTGCAATTTTACACTAATTGAGACAACTTAACCTGAAATTATGCAATTTAAATTAAAATCGCTACAGTTAGATCTTTTTTTTTACTATTTTACACACAACCTATACCGTTTCACTTGAAATTTAGCTCACTAATAATTTTCAAATATTGTTCTCTAGTTCTTTGGATTTCCTCTCTTCCATTGTAAAAACACACATTTCTAATACAAAATTTTAGGACAATAATATAGGTCATCTTGTAAACCTTTTCTCCTTTCAACCTTAGGATTCCATGAAGAACACTACCATAATTGAAACATTTACAACATTGGACTTCAAAGATTATTTTATCTGTCGGCCTAAGGTTTTGATTTGAACATTGAAATATTCTTAGGAAGAGAATAAGAGTATCAAGATATTTTTGCTTAATCTTCATCCAAACACTCACAACAAACCAAAATGAAAATTTGTAGAAGAGATACTCACCATGCAAAATTTTTTGCACTGGACAAGAAATTATCCTTGATCAATCGAACATATTTCTCATTTAAAATATTGCTTTGAAGCTCCGAAGAGAACTACTTAGCAATGAAGCATGCACATATTACATCAATGTAAGTGACCTCCCGAGTTCAATATGTCATTTGGTAATCAATTTCCTTATCCATTTTAAGGTCAAACTGAAATAGCTCTCGATTCAATGACCGTTTTTTTAATAGTGCATCTTGTGGAATACTTTTCTGGCATCCTTCAAACGCTCATAGATACTTTCAAGTAGGATAGCCCTCTTATAATTTGTGTATGAAAGTTCAATACTTCGCTAGAGCTTTCACATCCTTTATGTTCATGCCTTTTGGCGTTGCAGGTACTAACTGGAAGGTGCATGTCCTTCCGAAATGTTTGGAATCCTAGCCTTCTTTGCGTTAGTTTCAGTCAATTATTCCTATCACCACTGATCAAATGTGCTCTTTCAAAGTTTTTATTAGGGTCTCGAGTCAAATTTTTATCATTTCATTAGGTTTCAAATAAAAATTTGGTCATTGGATTGACTTGTTTAGGTGTTTTCCTTCTTCCATCATGATTAGGGTTTTAAAAAGTCATTTTGGTACTGCCATCATGGATGGTCATGAGTCATGAGTCATGGATAGAATCATCATGTAAGTTATCATCACATGGTCATAGGTCATTTTAGAGATTTAATGGTCAAATTCATGGTTTCATGTTCCATTAGGTGTCATGATGGAGTCAAACCATCAAAATTCAAATAAAAGTCATGTCACATTTAAGTCATCATGAATGGAAGAGGAAATTTGGTAAAAATGTTCTAAATGATGTTTTCAAGTGTTTTGTGGCATCAAAAAGTAATAATGCTCATAAAAATATCAAAAGAACAAGGTTTAAACATGCAAAGTAATTCTTGGAAAAGGTCAAGTGGGTCTCATCCCCACTCAAAAGAGGTCAACTCAACTCATAAAAGGAAAAAAGACAAAGCATAAATTCATTGGCACTCATCTATCCTTCTACCATTGAGCTCCCCTCTCCCATTCGCAAGAAAATCGATTTTTTCCTCTCCTTGGAAATTTTTATCATTCGCTGCACATCTGGCCAAAGCGCTGCACATAGAAAGACTACACTACGCTTTTGGGAAAAGCATCCATCTTTTATGGAATGAAGGGAAGCCAATTATCCAAGGATTTTCTTCACTTAAGATGGTTCCACAAGCTCAAATGAAGTAAGTAACAAAATTCATATCAACCTTTGCATAACTTTTCCTAAGATTCAAGCCAATACATTCTCTTAGGGTTTTTCTTGATTTATCAGTCTCCTAGTCACCATATTTCATTTTTTAAGGTAAAACCTTGAAACTCTTCTTCACATACCTTCGATTACACCACACCATTAACACTACGTCACGTTTTTGGCAGCCTCCTAGACCTAGACCTGTAATAAAATTCCCTAGGTCTACTCATACCCTAATTTCCTCCCATTCCACTTCCTAAACCTTCCTAACACCCTTCCCTACCTCCTTAATTTTTCCCATCCCCATTTCCTCTCCTAACCCCTCCATCCTACTCCATTTCTCCATTCCCCTGTTTTTCACTATTAGGGTTTTCCTCTTGCAAAGCACATATGGAAGGAGACAAGAGGCCTTACAAAATGGGATGCCACATGTCAAGATATGAGCCCTTAGCCACTCATGAATTGATGTCTTCACCATTATCCAAGAATTGTTTTCAAAGGTTAGGGTGTCTTCCATTTTGTGAGCAAGTTGAAATAGTCAAATACCATGTTAAATTGACTAAATTGTTTGCCACTCACGTTAGGAGAGATAAGGTCATCATTGCAAGAGTGAGTTTTAAAATTTAAAATGAGGTCAGATAAGTAGGTATAATCCCACTAAATTCCAAGAAATCATAGCTTTACCTTTCCAAGATATGGGCTGCCTAGGGTTTACATGGCAGACATGGACAATTTTGCTTCAAAATGTGTTTCTGACCAAATAGAGATGCATTTTACAAAATTGAAAGATTTTTTTGTCCATAATAGACCAAGGAACAAATAAATCCTTCAATTTATACACATGTATTATGATTTTGGAGTAATGCCAAAAATACAATTGCTATAGGAGGTTTTCTGCACTTCTAGATATCTTGACTTCAAGACAACTTTTCAAGGGTTTTGAGAAGGTGTTTGCAGTGCTTGATGACTCCATAGTGTATCATAAATCCAAATATTTCCAATGGTACCTTCGTATCTTGATTTGGACCTTGGGAAGGCCTCCAATAGTCACTTTTCCCAAGCACGCTGCGTTTTTCCAATTTTTGAGAGATCAAATTCAATATTTGATTCTGAACCAATGGAGAATTATTTTTGAACAATGGAGGAGGTTTTTGTTCACAACATGCCAAAGAACAAAAAAATTTCCCATTTTTGCAAAAAACCTTATGGCTAGTGAGATATCTCTCCATATTTGAGCCACATTTTTGGAAAAAAAAATTGGAAAATTTTGTGAATTTTTGAATATTTTGGCAATTTTGGTCATGCCCAAATGTGCAGCGAGCTCACGCTGCACTTTTCCACAGGGAATCCAAATGAAAAAAACTCAAAATTTTTGGAAATATTATGACCTCTACTTCAAACCCATTTCCTTGGTTTTCTGATCTCCTGCACATATTTCAAGAAAAATGCAAAAAAGTGTCCTAAAAACATGTTTATCTTATTGTTTTAGACCCCTCGATGCACATCTAGAGCAGTCTTGGGAAAATGAATATATCCCAGCCTAGAAAGGAAAATTTTGCATTCTTAAATATGCTAAAGTCAACAACACTCTTCAAGCTATCTAGAACAGGTCTCAGTTTCATATTTGGACTTCAGGAAGACACTCAAAAACCTCCTCTAACAACTCACTACCACGGTGATTATATTAGGCATTGTGTAATAATTTTTAAAAGGTTGGACATCAGAGGATTGTAATCTTGTAGCTTTTAATTTAACTTTCATACTCATAAATCAAATTATCACTACAAGGCAAAGACCCTCTAGCGGAGGTTATAATGGAGGTTTTTAGTGTTATAAATTTGGGAAAATTTGTCAAAAACACATTTTATACAACATTTATTTTCGGTAACAGAGGTTTTGGCAGAGTTTCTAACGAAATTTCAACACAACTAAAAAAACCAGGCGGCCAGAGGTTATTACGGATGTTTTTTTCATCGGTGCACTATTTAGGTGTCAACGCACTGGTGCATGTCATCCAGACAATCGGCTCAGGGCAGTCGAAGATGCATGCACCGGGCTATAAAGGTCTACAACTGCACTGGGCACACTTTAGGTGATACAACGCTCTAGGCCGTTCTAATTGGTATTGGGATTTGTGCGGTGCCCATAGGTTGTATCAACACACCAGTTCGTAGTATTACAGAAACGCACTGATGTGCAGTGTCACAAAAATGCACAAATTGTTCTAATTTGTATTGGTATTTGTGCGGTGCCCATAGGTCGTACAAACGCACCGGTGAGTAGTCTCATATAAACGCATCGGTGCGCAGTATTGCAAAAATGCACTGAGAGTTATAATTGGTATTGGTATTTGTGTGGTGCCTATAGGTCGTAGAAACACATTGGTGCGCTTTATCATACAAACGCACTTGTGTACAATAACTGACATGCACCAATGTTCGTTTTGTATTTTTTAGAAACATCGACCCGTGACAGTGCAATTATTGTGAATTTTTAAAATTCATTTTATTCAAAAGTCGACACATATCTTATAACAATATTCATATCAATTAAATTTTTATTAGTGCATTTGAATGTGATGTTTGGATTATTTTTTTATATCATATCATAATTATTGTGATTTTTTTAAATTCATTATTCATCAAAAGACGACACATATCTTATAACAATATTCATATCAATTAAATTTTTATTAGTGCATTTGAATGTGATGTTTGGGTTAATTTGTTATATCATATCATCAGATTTCACATCTATTCATTATAACATTTAATCATCCATAAATTTAATCAGTGGTGTTACATTTCACAGCGATAATGGAGAACACAATAGAATAAATTAAAACACACACACACACACACACACACCCATATATAAGATAGTCTTTGTCATATAAAATGGGACAGTTATTGGTATCCCTTTGTCTTTCAATTGGGACACTATGTCCATCACATTAAACAAAATATTTGATTTCACAGACAAATATTTCAAAAAATACAATGCCTTGCTTTGATATCCAAACATAATGATCATCTTTCTTCGCTTGAATTGTTGTCACTGCTCGAGCTACTTCCATGACTTGGGTTATTTTGAGGAATGTTTTGTTCATGGTGTTGATTGTTTTATTCTTCACATTCCCTCTACAAACATAAAAATAAATTGTAATGAGTGTATATACATTGTTGAGAATAATGAAAATTGCAATATTAAATAATGTACATCAATGTAAATTGAAAATAAATAGTACCATAGCAAAAATTAACTCATGAGCTATACACATTCTTTCAAAACCAAATTTCATGCCATCTTTCAAGATTTTATTTGTTGGCGTAGTTCCATACTTTGTTTCCTGCAAATTTTATACCCCATAACAAATCATTTATTTAATATAAAATAATTTTTTGTTCTATCAATTATAGACGAATCTAAGTAAACCAAGATCGATAGATGCTTACAAATTCCAAAATTAATTTCTAATATGGAAACATATACTCACAACCCATATTTAACCCAATGTCAATCAATTCGCCTAATGGTTCTTCTTTGTATGTTAGCACTTGTTTGAAAACATTCAATGATGATTGTTGTAAAACAACTTAAATATACAAAATTGAAATATAGTTAAGTTGTTATAAGGAAGTAACAATTACTCACAAACTTAGATATCAAACCTTTTATTCCTTGTCGTCCTGTTTTATGTGTTGAATGGGTTCCATTTTCTTTTCTTTTCTACAAGAAAATAGTTGAAAATTAATATTTAATGCTAAATTGTTTATTTATTGTAGCTAATGATTAAAAAATTCAATGATTGCATATTACATTTGAAGCACGTTGTTGTTGAGATGGCTCCTCCTACGATGCAATTTTTTCCATTTCTTTGACCATCTCCATGTACACCTTTTTGGACATTCCTACTGGCATATTTCTAATATTAGCTCGTTCATATTTTGAGATTTTCATAATATTCTTGAAAATGTAACATGTTAATAAACTATTTAATTTTTATATTTATATATGAAAATTAAATATAGCAAAAGTGATATTTATAAATAATTCTAGAAAAAAAAATTAAATGAATATTACTTTTTCATTCATTCTTTTTTGTTGCTGTACATTTTTTCTAAAAGTATGACATGTCTCATTGACCAATTCTCTGAAAACTCTTCTTGTAGTTTAGATAAAATTTGGTTCTTGGAATCATTGGATTGGTTTTCATATTGTAAGTGGAAAGAACATCTATACATTCATTCTACTAGATCCCTCAAACTTTTGTAAAAGTTTTTCCCCCTTTCATTAACCTCTGGCACCACTCCAGATGAGCTAAGGAGCAATTCATTTTCATTTGCATGTTCTATTTTTTTTCTTTTCTTAGAACAACATTCATTTTCTGAGTTGTTGCTCCTTGTAGAACATTAAACATATGTGAATTAATAGATTGTTTGAAATGTTTTATCTAATAATTTTAAGTATATTATTAATAAAAATTAAAAAAATAAACTCATATTGGATTGATAGTATTTTTTCATTCACCTGATTCATCCTTTTTCAATTTTTCCATCAATCTTTTACGCTCTTCTAGTCCCAGATAAAAAATAATCTTATCGAGCTTCATCATTTTGTGGCTCTGCATGATACACAGTAAACAATACATATTAGTTAAAATTACATATAGTTCAAAGAGAATATTTTTTGTAAGGAATTTACAAAGAACTTGCCTTCTTTGCTTTTCTTAATGTGCTATCAGTATTTTTGTTACTTGATCTCTTGTCAGCCATTTCTTTATCAATATCAAACTTGTACCATATCATTCATTAATATATTTTATAAATAAATCATCAAATTTTTAGGTAAAAATAAATATCAAGAAACTAGTGCGCTTTTAAATGATGTACGCACCTACGTCGGTGCGTCGTGTTCTTATAAACGCACCACCAAAACAGTATAAAACACTATACAATGCTCTATGTCAACAAGGAGAATTGGTGCGTTATATGTTAACCATCACACCGATTAACACCAAAAAAATAATAAAAATCGTGGAGTGTTAGTTTTTGTAGCATATGGTGTCATGGAGGGGCCGACACGACATATTATTATAAATGCCCCCCGCAAATAGGAGACCATCGTACAGTGCTCTCTGTCAAAAAAGAGACCTAGTGTGTTATATGTTACATGGTGCACCAATTAACACAAAATAAAAAATTGTTTTTTCCAAACAGTACGTGCGCGATGCGCTATAATGAAATAGTGCACCGGTGCCCTAGTTTACATATGGCGCACGGATTAAAAAAATAAATCTATTTTTAATTTTTTTTATCAAACAGTACGTGCACGGTGCACTGTGATAAGACAACATACTGGAGCGCTAGGTTACGCAGGGAGCACTGATTTTTAAAAAATCAGTTTTTTAAAAATTCACGCAAGGGCTGACATGGATTGGGATCTGACTATCCAAGTCGTCCTGTGGGTTATGATGGGCCTATAAATTGGACATAAATTAAGGCCCATATAACCTTTCTTAGGCCCATCTACCTCTCTTATGCACATGAAAATACATATTAAATCTCTCTTTCTTCACTTAATAATGTTTTCTTATGCTTTAATATTTTCTTAGGAAGGTTTAAAGGTAATTGCATATTTCTGCCTAATATTGGTTATTTTTGTAGAATATTGTGAGAATATTGGGCAGATTATGCAGATTTGGAAAAGGATATAATTTAGGAACTTTCTCCCTGCCACTGGAAGATCAAGGTTGAAGAATAAATGAGCACAATGTCATGAAATTATGGAGAAATCTTGCAGAAATTCAAGGGGGTTGTCCACCCTCCTTAACTATCAAAGGCAACCAAGAAAAATGAAGACGAAGTGCACTCAATATATGTTTACTTGGAGTCAAGTGGACTCAAACACTATTTTAACTCTCAAAGGCAGGCAAAGGATCCTCATGAGATCCCCTCCAACAATTCGAATTTCAGAGGCATCCAAGAAACTCAAGACTAAGTGCACTCAAGCCATAATTCACTTGGAGTCAAGTGGACTCATTACCTATTTTTTTTAGGGAGCTGTTGGTAGCTACCCTTGAGGATAAATAAATCTAATCACGAGCTAATTAGGGTCATCGATTCCAGTGTATTTTGTTCAATTCGATGCAATCCATTCCATTCCATCCTATTCCATTCATTTTCCATTCTATTAGGATTTTGTTGTTTAAAACCTTCGTGATGTAATAAGATTGTATTTTTAATGCAATGAGTATTCAGATGACTATTTATTGATCTAGTTCAAGAGATATGGGCTCGTGGGTTAGGGACCAACCCATGTGCCTCAGTTTCTCTGTTGTTTTCATTATTTCCTTTCTGTCATTTAGCTAGTTTTCTTTCTGTCATTTAGTTAACCTTGCTTCTGATAGTTTCATTGTTGTTTAGTTTTTTCTTTCAGTTTTTTGTTGTAGTTTTATATTTTCTTATGAGTAATAGAATAGAGGATAAAAATATAAAAGTTGTGGATCAAGAATTCCCTTCTAATCTCTCTCAATAGAGTTCGAGCAGGGTTGACCTTCCCACAGGAAAAAAAATGCTTTCCGTTCACAATTTTTGTCACGCATTTCTTCTATTTTTCTGTGCATGAATCCACAGGTTTGTTTGCAGGAATCAATATTAAGTCTTCGGGAATTTCTCCAACACCTCCCTCTTCATCCTCCATTTTCCTTCCATCTCTGATGTTACGCTTTAGTACAATGTGTTACGCCCCTGTGCATAGTGGTTACGCCTTCTATTCCTTCCTTTTCTCTTATTGCAGCTATTGCACCCTTTTTAGTCTTGAAAACTCCCCCAAAAACTTAAAGTTCACTTTCTATCCCTTCTTTTCACTTTGTGCAGCTATCGTAAACATTTTAACTTGAAAACACTTCAAAAATTTGAAAGCTTGACCTCTGCCTTTCTTCTCGAACTTCCCGCTACCATACTTCACCTCTTCGCAAATCGCACTTTGCAACATTTTCCTATTTTCCTTTAACACTTACCGCTCCTGCTTGCCGATTGCGATATTGTGATATCACATATTGCAGATTGAAAACTTTTCCCTTTTTGCAAATCACACTTCAAATATTTTCCCATTTTCTTTTAAGACTTACCACTTCCAAACGTCGATTGCGATAACTTCGCCACATCGCACATCACAATCGCATTTCACAAAATTTTCCATTTTTTCTTTAAGACTTACCGCTCCCAACCACCGATTGCAACATCATTGTAGCGTTCCACCACGTCATCCATATCGCAATTGCATTTCACAGTTTTTATCCCCATCGCAAATCGCAGTTTTTATTTGGTTCCTTGAGCACTTACCGCTCCTGACATCGATTGTGATATTCTCCATACTTCGCCGCCGGTCCCACTGCCATGTCACCCAAAGCATTTCGCACTTAGAAAATTTTCCTAGACAACACTTCCGCTACCCCTCAAACTTTGCGATATTGCGAATTGCGATATCGTATTTCGCACTTCACAACTTTTACCAAATCTCAAATCGCAACTTTTGTCCCACCGCAGTTCGCACTTTTCAAATCGAAAATCACAACTTTTGACCCATCACACTTCGCATTTTTTACCTTTTCGCAATTGCGTTTCGCAACCTTTTCTTTTTTTAACACTTACCGCTCTTGTCTACCAATTGCAATATCACTTCGTACTTCCCCATCGGTCCCACCGCCAGATGATCCGTCGCATCGCACACTGCAAATCACACTTTTTAGTTTGTTCCTGTTAACCCTTATCCCTCCGACTTTGTGATATTGCGATTGCGATATTGCATATCGCATTTCCGTCCTCCGTCGCAACTCCGCCATCACACTTCTCAAAATTATTTCGCTCCAAAGAATTTTTGCACTATAATAAAGTTCTAATAAGGTTCAAACCCATATTTTCACTTCTAAGCCTTGTTTCATGTGTTTATCCATGCATTAGAACCTTTACCTCTTTCTTCTCCAGGCTTCAAATCAACACTTTCTCAATTAGAATTAAGTCATGGTTAGCTTAGCTGCATGGATAGAAGCATGGTAGATAGAGCATAAGATAAGTAGGGTGTGTTTAGCCGATTGGCCAAGTTAAGTGTGGTTTAAATTAGTTTCCTTTCTGCCATTTCTTTTCAACAAGTTAAATTAGTTTCCTTTCTGTCATTTCCTTTCAACAATTTAGTTTAGTTTCCTTCTGTCATTTCCTTTCTGCAATTTAGTTTAGTTTCATTGAAGTGTTACAGACTTCACTGAGAACCCATAGAAGTAGCACCCTTTCATAGAGCTGGAGAGGATGACATGAATAGAATGCATCTGCTATGTATATAGCACTTTCACCTCCAAGTTTGTACGAAACCCAGGTTGATAAAGTAAAGTAGTGCAACCCCTGGGAGTTGCAACACTCTTGGTGCAATACCAGGGCTCACCACTTTTTTGGTGCCATTGCCGAGGAGGTTTCTAATAGATGCCTTGATTCTATTTTAGCATTCTTTTTTTATTTCATTTTTCATGTTGTTTCTGAAATATTGAAAAATACAGAAAAATATGATTTTCATGCCTCATAGGAGTAGGGATACTCAGAATTTTTAAAAAATTACTTCTCCAATACCAACCCCCCCACTTGACCACGTGATGCAGTAAGAACCACATCACCATACACTTTTGAAGGTAGAATATATGGATGGATATGGTGACAATGAATAATATCTTATTGGGTTTCCCATTCAAGATATGGACATCAGTGTACATATGAAGAAAATCCCTCCATATTTCCTTCCCAACTTCCATGGTAGGAGGACAGGGGATCCAGAAACATTTCTCTTTGAATTTGAGATAGTTTGTAGGTCTTATGGCTACTTATCACACACTTAAAAAATGAGATTGTTTCCTGCAACATTGAAGGATAGAGCTCTTAAATGGTTCATGAGTCTAGGTACTAATTCAATAAGATCATGGAATCATGTGCAAAAGATATTTCTAGAAACATATAAAGATCATGATCTTAGAGAAGAAATTTTTAGAATGAACCAAGTAGAATATTAGAGCCTTGAGGATCTAATAGATAGGTTCATGTAAAATGTTAAGAAGGAAAAATTGCATCATCTAGGATTTGACACACTAAAAACCCTCTTACTTAGAACAATTATGGATGAGTGGATTTATCTCCTTAATCTCATGAGTAGAGGAGATGTATACCAATTTTCATTTGAAGATATTTGTGAAACATGCAAGTGCATATCAAGAGGAAGGGAAAGAGTAATTAAGTCAACATCAACATTGGTAAGGCAAGAGGAACTTGGAAATTTTCTTGATAACTTTAAAACAGAAATTCTTAGCAATCTAAGTGAATAAGTAGAAATTTTAAGAATGAAAAGTGAGAAAAGAGAAGATGTCGATATTTTTATTGTCCATGCAGAATCTTATGCTACTAAATGTTGTTCATCATTCCCTAGGTTTGAAGAAGTTTACCAAGAAGACAATGGAGCAAGGTAATCACCAAAGAAGCTATGTTATGTAGCTCCAAGGATACCCTGGAAGTTTAGTCAACTTGATATGATGCAAGGACCCACTTCAGAATTTCAAGCTTATCCACATACATCTCAAACTAATTGGGACACACTCCCTCCTTGGAAAACTTGGCCATCTAGACCCCAAAACCAATCTTGGCAACATGGTTGGCAATGTCCTTATTGGGAAAATCCTCAACATCCTCAATATTTACCTCAACATCCTCCATACCCAACTACATGTTATCCCTACAATCCACCTCCACCACAACCACAACCTCAATCATATTTATTGCATATATCCACCCCCACTCAACTACCATTTCCAAACTCACACCATGAAGTATCTCAACCCACTTACAATGCTGAGGTACAACACTACCAAACATATCCTCTTGATCTAAATGGTCTGCATCTTAGTTCAACAAAGGTATTGCAAAGAAGATATTTTCTTAATGTCATTGAAGGAAAACATCAAGAAGAAGAAGATCTAAATTAGGAGATCAAAAGATCAAGTGATGCACTTGATGAAGAGTCGGCATCAGAATTAGATGTTGAGAAATTTCCTCATGTTTACCAACATTTACTCCATGTGTTCAAGAGAAAAATCAACAAAAAGAGGAAGATTTGAATGTCATATTGGAAGAGGACATCCAAGGTGATCCAAATCAGCAAGTGGACCAAGGACATCACAACCATATTGACATATGGTTCCAAATAGTCATTAAGTTGCAACAACACACTCTTCTCTAATAGTACTTGATACAATCCTAGTCAAAGCAATTCATCTCTTATATTCAGGTACATGTAAAAGCATGTATTCCAAGTGTGCACGTGATTTTATCTATCATCTTGATGTTTACATGGCTCCATTAGAAGTATTCCTATACTTGAAAAAGGTTTTATTTTTTCAAGTAGAGTAGGAAAGTGAAAAAAAAAAAGGGGAAAAAGAATAAAATCTGAGGTGAAAACCTCTTTTGAGGCGTTTGATATTGGCTCACTGATTGAAAACCTTCATGAGGCGGTCATTGGGTTGAAAAAAAAGAGAAAAATAAAATATCCTAGGTGAAAACCTCCTTTGAGACGCCTAGGCAGACCTACTAGTGAAAAACCTCATTGAGGCAGCTAGTAGGCCTTAAAAAAAATAAAAAATAAAAACTAATAAAATGCATTTCTCCATGTATCTCTCTCTAATGAATGCAAGTGCTCTCCAACCTTTGCAAGCAGAAAAACAACAAGTTGACACAAAAAGAAAATTTGGTCAACACCCTGGTCAAAGGCAGTCAAACTTGGACTTCCTCCTCCTGTGCTCAGAAGCTCCAAAAGGACCTCAAGCAGATTATCACATGCAACTTTAGAGCAGCGTCAGAACCACTGAAGACAGCTTCAATAGCCATATCAACAGCTTCAATATCACCTGCAAAAATAAATCAATGGTAAGGCTCAAGTATGTGATCTTCTAACCCTTTCTTCGAATCTATTTTAGCTTAATAAAACATTAAAAGGTGTGAGAAGGAAAGTTTTTATATAGCCAAAATCAATAGCAGAGAAACCTCGGCCTTATCTAGCAACTAGCCTCACTTTTTCCACCAAGAAAAGGAACAAGACAAAAGTAAAAAGGACTTGAGAAAGTGGGCAGTAAGAAGTTCATTGTAATAGAAGACAAGGATTGCCAAGGGGTAACCAACGGTGAACTCAGTTAACAGAAAAAGAACTGTGAGTTTATTCTTCATGCAATTAAAAAAGAAAATCAAATAAAAGGTGGATCAACCACCTCTTGGCATGTGAAACAGATTTTCTTAAGGCATCTAAGGACCTCCATGAAGCACCTACAAGAAGAAATGCAAGAAGAATAGAAATAAGATTAGCAGGAGGAGCAACACATGGGCCAATACACAAAAAATGAAATAAGACAACACGCAGGAAGAACCAGAAGGCAGGAAGGATGAATAGGTTGCTCAGAGGATGAGCAACAGTTTCAGTAAGGGGGTGATGATGGGCCTCTAAATTGGACATAAATTAAGGCCCATCTACCTCTCTTATGCACATGAAATATATATTAAATCTCTCCTTTTGCACTTAATAATGTTTTCTTATGATTTAATATTTTCTTAGGAAGGTTTAAATGTAATTGAATATTTATGCCTAATATTGGTTATTTTTGTAGAATATTGTGAGAATATTGGGCAAATTATGCAGATTTGGAGAAGGAGATAATTTAGGGACTTTCTCCTTGCTACTGGAAGATCAATATTGAAGAATAAATGAGCATAATGTCAGGAAATTATGGAGAAATCTTGGAGAGATTCAAGGGGGTGTTCCACCCTCCTTAACTATCAAAGGCAACCAAGCAAGCTGAAGATGAAGTGCACTCAATCTATTTTCACTTGGATTCAAGTGGACTTAATCACTATTTTAACACTCAAAGGCAGCCAAAGGATCCTCATGAGATCCCCTCCAACAATTCAAATTCCAGAGGCAGCCAAGAAACTCAAGACCAAGTGCACTCAAGCCATACTTCACTTGGAGTCAAGTGGATTCATTACCTACTTTTTTTAGGGAGATGTTGGTAGCTTCCCTTGAGGATAAATAAAGTTGATGAAGAGCTAATTAGGGTCGTCGATTCCAGTGGATTCTGGCCCATTCAATGCATTCTATTCTATTCCATTCCATCCCATGCCATTCATTTTCCATTCTATTAGGTTTTTGTTGTTTAAGATCTCCGGGATGTAATAAGATTGTATTTTTAATGCAATGAGTATTTAGATGATAATTTATTGATATAGTTCCAGAGATTTGGGCTCATGGGTTAAGGCCCAACCCACGTGCCTCAGTTTCTCTGTTGTTTTCATTCTTTCCTTTCTGTCATTTAGTTATTTTTCTTTTTGTCATTTAGTTAATCTTGCTTCTGATAGTTTCATTGTTGTTTAGTTTTTTCTTTCAAATTGTTGTTGTAGTTTTTCATTTGTTTATGAGTAATAGAATAAAGGATAAAAATATTAAATCTGTGGATCTAAACTTCCCTTCTCATCTATGTCAATAGAGTTCGAGCAGGGTCGGCCTTCCCACAGGAAAAAATATGTTTTTTTTTCACCTTTTTTGTCACGCATTTCGTCTGTTTTTCCGTGCATGAATCCGCAGGTTTGTTTGCAGGATTTAGTATTAAAGTTCTGGGGAAGTTCTCCAACACCTCCCGCTTCATCCTCCATCTTCCTTCCATCTCTGTTGTTACGCTCTGCTACACTGTGTTATGCCCCTGTGCATAGTGGTTATGCCTTCTATTTCTTCCTTTTCTCTTATCGCAGCTACCACATCCTTTTTAGTCTCGAAAAATCCCCCAAAAGCTTAAAGTTCACCTTCTATCCCTTCTTTTATCTTTGCACAACTATCACAACCATTTTAACTTGAAAACACTTGAAAACTCTGAAATTTTGACCTCTACCTTTCTTCTTGAACTTCCCCCTACCATACTTTGCCTCTTCGCAAATCGCACTTCGCAACATTTTCCATTTTTACTTTAAGACTTACTGCTTCTTTTTTTCGATTTCTCTATTGCGATATCGCATATCGCAGATCGCAACCTTTTCCCTTTTCAAAAATCTCACTTCACATCTTTTTTCATTTTCTTTTAACACTTACCACTTCCAAACGTCGATTGCGATAACTCTGCCACATCATAAATCACAATTGCATTTCACAACATTTTCCATTTTTCTTCTAATAATTACAGCTCCCAACTGCCGATTGCGACATCACTGTAGCGTTTCGCCACGTCATCCCTATCACAATTGCATTTCGTAGTTTTTATCCCCATCGCAAATCGCAGTTTTTATTTGGTTCCTTTAACATTTACCGCTCCAGACGTCAATTGCGATATTCTCCGTACTCCGCTGCCGGTCCCATCGCCACATCACCTAGCGCATTTCACACTTCGCAGATTTTCTTGGACAACACTTCCGCTACCCCTCAAACTTTGCGATATTGCGAACTGTGATATCGCATTTCGCACTTCACAACTTTTACTACATCGCAAATCGCAACTTTTGGCCCATCGCACTTCGCACTTCGCAATTTTTACCTTTTCGTAATCACATTTCGCAACCTTTTATTTTTTTTAACACATATTGCTCCTATCTACAGATTGCAATATCGCTCCATACTCCACCACCGATCCCACCACCACGTCATCCGCCACATCGGACATCGCAAATCACAGTTTTTAGTTTGTTCTTGTTAACGCTTATCCCTCCAAATTTGTGATATTGCGACTGTGATATCGCATATCACATTTTCGTTCTCCGTCTCAACTCCGCCATCAAAATTTTCAAAATTATTCCACTCCAAAGCATTTTTGCGCTATAATAAAGTTCTAATAAGGTTCGAACCCATATTTTCACTTCTAAGCCTTGTTTCATGTGTTTATCCCTCCATTAGCACCTTTACCCCTTTCTTCTCCAAGATGCAAATCAACACTTTATCAATTAGAATTAAGTCATGGTTAGCTTAGCTACATGGATAGAAGCATGGTAGACAGAGCATAAGATAAGTAGGGTGTGTTTAGCTGATTAGCCAAGTTAATTTTGGTTTAAATTAGTTTCATTTCTGCAATTTAAATTAGTTTTCTTCTGCAATTTAAATTAGTTTCCTTTCTGCAATTTAAATTATTTTCCTTTCTGCCATTTCTTTTCAACAAGTTAAATTAGTCTCCTTTGTGTCATTTCCTTTCAACAATTTAGTTTATTTTCCTTCTGTCATTTCCTTTCTACAATTTAGTTTAGTTCCATTTAAGTGTGACAGACTTCACTGAGAACCCCTAGAATTAGCACCCTTTCGTAGAGCAGAAGAGGATGCCATGAATAAAATGCATCTGTTGTGTATATAGCACTGTCACCTCCAAGTTTGTATGAACCCTGAGTTGATAAAGTAAAGTAACACAACCCCTGGGAGTTGTAGCAATCTTGGTGCAATACCAGGGCTCACCAGGTTATATGTCACATGCCTATATATATAGCAATACAAACCCTATAAATATAAAAGGAAAAGCCCCAATTATGAAATCAAAAAAACAGGAAGAAGCAAGGGCAGAAACAAAAAGAATGAAGGGTTTAGGGAAAAATGGATTTTTTATTTTTGTTTTCTGAAAATGAACAGTAAATTTAAAATTTTTACTTACTGCGTAAAAAATACTGCAGAAAATGTGAAAAAAACAATAAAATTTAATCATGATCTCGTTTGAAACTCTATGCTACACGGTTTGAATCACCAGAGGTTTGGAATTCTGATTGTCTGGATAGTTCTGTTCGAAAGTATTTCGCTGTTCCACAGTGCTCTCGTGCTCTCTTGCTCTAGGTATGTCTCGTGCAAATATCTTGCTGATTTTTTTTTTCAAAAATAGTGAAGTAATGAAAAGTGTTTCGTATTTAAAGAATTGTTTTATGAAATAAGATTTTCGAAAATATTTTTCCCCCCATTTTTCAATTTATCACTTTTTTTTCACTTAAAAATATAAAGTTGCACCTTTTTTTTTTGCGGATTTTTGTCACTGGTGCGTCAATTAATAACACCGCACCAGTGCGTTAGTTAATAACACGACACTGGTGTGCAGTAACTAAAATTTATAGGTGCGGTTATCTGTACATAAGCACTGATAACAATAAGTCCATTTTTAAGGCACAAAAATTATTTTTAGGTGTGTACACTAAAATTTATTGTTGATTTTTCTCAAATGCAAGGAGAAAATATCATAATTATATCAAATGGACAATTCTTCAAAATCCATCTCATTCCATAATATTTCTCAAATTCCATCACGGAGTTCTCCCTATCTTTCTCAAGACGTAATATTTACTTCAGATTTTATTTATATTTCCATTATCTAATTGAATCTATGTTTTTTATCCATGTCAATAAACTTAATAAAATTTATAATGTATACAAATTTGCAGGTTCATGCAAATTAAGAATCGAGTTCAAATGCACAAAATATTCAAACAGCTCCAAAACTTCGGAAGCTCTTATCAGGAGCAGCATACCGCAAGGCGCATTTGGTAGATGAAAATGGACAACCGCTTCACCCTGCCAATTGTAACAATATTGCAAGTTCTAGCCACAATCCCGGGACAATGATGGTAATAATAATTGTTTGATATATTAATGTAATTATTTCAACGTCAAACAAATTAATCATGCATTTTCAACGTTCTTACTAACTAATACCATAGATTTTGTACTAATCATGTTCAAATACATTTTTTGAAATTATTAGAATTCTAGTGATGATGAGCGACCTACCTACCATCTTCCGTTGCACCCCACGAAAATGTGAAATCGAGAGAAGGTTGAATTAAGAGAAAAAATCAGAGAGGAACGATGTCGAGAATGGTTGAATAAAACACCAATTCAATTCCCATTGTGTCCAGATCCACCAATTTGGAATGACTACAACAATAGTAGTTCTTCACAAGCTGGAAATGGATGTAATAAAATAGAGGTTGGTATGGATGATTACTTAAGGGATTCGACTTCCATGGAGACAGTTTTGTTAGATGCATTCCAAAACGATGATCAGCTAGGGGATGATGCTCATATCATTGACACATTTTTCGAAAGCCTTAAATTTTCTTCCACCACCCGTCTCTTTGGACCTGGCGGTCAGTCAAAGTCTACCCAGTTGGGGACAACGATGTTACTGTACAAAATGAAAGCAAAGTTTGTCTTGTCAAATGCATGTTTCCCGGATAATGTCTTGCCCGGTAGTTGCGAAGAGGCATGGAAATTATTGAAAATAGCAGGTGTTGAGTACATATCATATCGTGCATGTCCAAATTATTGTATTCTATATAGAGGAGAATATGCAGAAAAAGAGATATGTTCATAATGTGGGCATGAAAGGTATGATAAATAAAAAAAGAAGGGTAAATCACGTGGTCCTCCTTTTAAGATATTGAAGCACATGCCTATAATCCCAAGGATTCAAAGGCTCTTTCATTGCAAATAATTGGCTATGTTGCAGGGATATCATGCCTCACACAGAATTGAGTTGGGAGTTACGCGAATCCCAACCAATTCAATAGCCATGAAGCATATAGAGGATACATGGCCCGAAAAATTCAAGGATGAAGTACGAAGTCTATGACTCAGCATAGCCATGGATGTCATCAACCCATATTCCCTCCAAAACACCAACTATTTTGTTTGGCCTGTAGTAGTGATCAATAATAATATCCCCCCATGGTTGTCCGTGAAGAATGAAAATCTTATGTTGGCTCTTATAGTCCCTGGTAGAAGACAAGTGAAGAATATGGATGTCTACTTACAACCACTGGTAGATGAATTGAAGGAATTATGGGATGGGATAAATGTATACGATGTATCAAGACCCATCATAGTAGAGAGGAGTTTTACATTGTAGGGCATATGTTCTTACACGGCACATGATTATCCAGGCTTAGGAGTTTTCTCTGGTAAATTACATGTTTATTGATTTGTTTATATACGTAACAATATGCTTTCGCATATTAGTTATTTAATTCATTGTAATTGTTCTGGTATTCATGATATTATTTAACGTGCCATGCATATAAATTGTATACAATAATCTCACGGGTCTTGTAACAAAAGGGTGTTTTGGATGTAAATTTTGTGGACCTCCTCTGAAAGCTAGATGGTCCAACGACCTATGAAAGCCAGTGTATGACTTATCTAGGGTATTCCTCCCAGAAAAACACCCTTATAGAAGAGCATCATCCACTTTCAATGGTAAACGAGAGAGAACCCAAAGGCCTCCAATAATGACACCAGCTGAATGGCTTAGAGAATATGAGAGAGAGAAGGAGAAGGAGTTCATAGAAATGTCCGATTCAAATGGGGAGCCTATGTTCGATGATCCAAAATTATTTTACACATATGTTGAGAAATTTCCCATTGGGATGAAAAGGATATCTATATTTTATAACCTCTTATATTGGGAGCATCTTAAGGTTACCCACTTATTAGATCCCATGCATATATTTATAAAAAATGCATCTTCTTTATGGAGGCACATATCATCGAAACAAAGTGACACATTGGATGTTAGGAAAGATATTATTACTTCAAAAAATAAAAAGAAACATTGGCCAAGACGATTAGAAAGTACAAAGTCATTGGCAGGCACTGGTCCCTCTAATTCATGGTATTTAAAAGAAGGTGATGTCCCATGGATTTAAAAAAAAATTGATATTTCTTTGGCAAAGGAAGTTATAATGCATGTGAGGGTGCCATCTTCATACGGGTCTTCACTACGGCGCTGCTTCACCATGGATGACCATTTTTCGGGGTTGAAATCGCATGACCATTTAAATCTTCTAAGAGTATATATAATGTCAAAAGCATGATTTTATTATTTGTTATATTAATAAATTTTATCCCATGCAGGGATCATAAAACATAACTAATTTTGTATATTATTGCAAGTGTTTATAACTTTGCAGTGCCATTATCCTTTGTTCGTGCGTGGGTGTGTGAAACATGAATTCCCTCGAGACCTAGGACATGCCATATCTAAATTATCTGCAGTTGTACGTTGGATCACGTCAAAGGATATTCATGTGGCTAGCATTCCACAGTGGCGTCAAGAGATAATTGAGATTATTTGTATGTTTGAGAAGGAACTGCCGACGAGTTTCATGGACTTGCAGGTTCATCTTCTAATCCACCTAGTAGATGAGGTTGAATTATTTGGGGTGGTTTCTTGTCGTTGGATGTTCTTCTTAGAGAGGTACATGAAGAAATTGAAAGGTTTTGTTTGACAAAGGGAAAAACCTGAGGGGTCTATGGAATAGGGGTACATATCGTATGAGTCTTTCTATTATGCCAGTGAGTACATCGAGTAGATCGACAACAGAATAGGTGCGGTGATTTGGGATGATGAAAGGTATGAAGACAAAAGAGAAGGGGCGCTGCTCCAAACGAATGGAAAAAAGCGCTTGATAAAGAGTAAGTGACTTATAATTTTTAAAAATTACACAAAGTAAATATTCATGTTGAACTTCGATATAATGTATATATTTGATCTCTATTTACTATATAATGTCGGTTTTATTTCATTAGCAAATGCCGAAATTGAAGCAATCAATAAATTCATTCTTTACAATTCTGAAGCGACACAACCGTGGGTCGCATTGTACGAACAAAAGAGGATGAAATGGGATAGTAACAAGAAATAATTCAAATGGTTGAATGGTAGAAGTGTGCCTTATCCCTATCATTTAAAAGAAAATATGCCAGAAATATGCCCCAACAGTTGGGTTGTTGACCAAGTCAGAGAGAAATACGGTGCAACTGGTCATTACCCGTGTGCTGAAGAGGATGCGCTAAATGTAGGGATTGGGTGCACCAACTCGGTAATAATCTATTTAATTTATATGTACATTTGAAACTTAATAATGCACCTTTCAAAAGTAATTACATCTATATTTCACATTTTAACTATTGGGTTATTATAAGACACATGACACTATGATTTTTTAAATTTTTTATAGGTGCATTTGTTCCCATCTATGTGGGCATATGGACACCATTTTCGCACAGAAAATGTTAATGATGGACACATGACACAAGACTGTGGAGCGCAAGTCGAGTTTGATCAATCTAGTTGATCTAACCAATGTGATAAAAACGTAGTATGAGGGACGTTAGATTCGTTAGAAAGATACAAGAGATCATTGAAGTGGATTTCTCTTCTTTCCAATGTGTTATTTTGAGGTGAAAGTGGTGGGACACCTTTGATCGAAATAATTTAAAGGAAGATCACGATAGTAGGCTGATATGTATCAACTCTAGAAAGATGTGGGATGAATCTAAGGAGCCCTATGTTTTCCCCAAACACTGCAACCGAGTGTTTTTTTACCGAGATGTGTTGGATAGGGATTGGTGGTTAGTATTGAGACATGACCCTAGATCAAAACATATCTTTGAGAAAAATAGCGTTATCATGCCAAGCAAGCTAGAAGATAATGGGGGTGATCATGAGAACCAAGAGTGATATGGTACATTTGTTATTTCATCAATATTTATACTTTTTAAGGTAAGTTTTTATAAAGAAGAGGGCTTAATTACCTTAGAACTTATAAGACTTTTTTTTTCAAAACATTATAATATGCATTTTGAATTAATTGGTAATTTGCATTATGTTAATGTTAAAATCAATATTTCACTTGATAATTTGCAATTATGTTGATCTCAAAAACAATATCGTACTATATAAAGTTCTTTTTCTTTGTATGTAAGATCATAATAAAATAATGATAATTCTAAAATACATGAATTTATTTGCATTATTTTCTAAACTTTATTATGTTACAAAAATTCATATTATTCTAGATTTATTATTTTACAATTATTTACAATTTTACAATTTTACAAATTTACAAATTTTAATAAAATTGTTTCACATTAATACAATTACAATTTTACAAATATTTTACATACAATTACAATTAAAATTACAATTACAATTACAATTAGAATTACAATTTTACAATTTCACATACAATTACAATTACAATTTTAGAATTTTACATACAATGACAATTTTACAATTACAATCATTTCACAGTAATACAATTAAAATTACAATTACAATTTTAGAATTTTACATACAGTTACAATTACAATTTTACAATTACAATCATTTCACAGTAATACAGTTAAAATTTTACATACAATTACAATTACAATTTTACAATTTCACATACAATTACAATTTTAGAATTTTACATACAATTACAATTACAATTTTAGAATTTTACATAAAATTTACAATTACAATTACAATTTTAGAATTTTACATATATACCATTATAATTACAATTTTAGAATTTTACATATAATTACAATTACAACCATTTCACATTAATACAATTAAAATTTTGCAAATATTTTACATACAATTACAATTACAATTTTACAATTTCACATACAATTACAATATTTACAATTATAATTTTAGAATTTTACATACTATTACAATTTTACAATTACAATCATTTCACATTAATACAATTAAATTTTTAAAAATATTTTACATACAATTGCAATTAAAATTAAAATTACAATTACAATCATTTCACAATAAATTAAATATTACAATTACAACTAAGATTTTACAAATATTTTACATACAATTACAATTTTACAATTTTACATACAATTAAAATTAAAATTTCAATTACAATCATGCCATAATATTTAAGAAATATCATGATTTAATATTAAATTAAATAAACATCACGATCACGATAACCATCGTACAAACATCATATTTGACTAAAAAACACATTCAAATTCGCTAACATCATCTAATCATCATGATCATGATCATCTAACAAAACACAATTAACATTGTATAACATCATCACAACACAAGCATCAAATATACATCTCATGTCAAATAATTGCTATCACATACACATCTATCTGCAAGCTGCACATTAAATGAACATATATAACATGACCTAACAATATACACATCATGATGATCACCAACATGTAAATTAAGTACAATTGCAACATGAACATAAAATACATGGACCATATATATACAATTGTAATATAAATGTCAAATAACAGCTGGTGGTACGTCATCAATAGTAGTACTAGTCGAGGCCTGCTCAGTCAATGGTGCAGCCTCGACAAGCTCAGATATATGTCAATAATCACATGTCTACTAATCTGGTGGTGCCTCATGCTGATCAGGATCAACTGTCAGCTACTCATGATGATTCGACATGGATGGTCTAGCTTTCTCATGATCATGAGTATTGTTGGATGCTGCAGGCTGCTGATCATGATGAATCAATGTGCATGGTCCAACCTGATCATGATCATGAGTGCTGGATGTTGTAGGCTGAAAAGGCTGACTCAACATGGATGGTCTAGCCTACTCATGATCATGACTTTTGGTCGATGCTGCAGGATTATCATCTTCGGCGCGAGGTGAGTGATGTTCACTCCCCTGATCATGATCATCAAATGATGTGTCGCTGATCGACTGTCGACGTACTGCGTCTCGACCAAGCCTACGTCGAAGGGCCCTCCTCAACCGCATCACCAAGCTGGTAGCTCCTACGACATGCCGCGTCACCAAGTTGGTAGCTCCTATGATATGCTGCATCAGGGTGAACATGTCACGTGGCATGCCTCTCCACAGCTGTACCAACCTAGCATTGGCCTGTATCCCTTTCATAGTGGTGGCCCTGGCTCCCCCCTCCATAAGAAGTGCACAGAGTTGGTCGCCCAAGTCCATCCTAAATCTAGTGTCAGGCCTACACCTGGCAACAACTGGCACAAGCGCAACATGAGGACCAGGTATGTTTGCACTAGCCTGATCCTCACCATCTTCCATTTCCTGATCGTCATCAGGATCTACACCTAGATCATTTGGTGGTGGTGGCATCTCATCACTATCAAATGACCCAATGTCTGCAAAATATATATAAGTACACAACAATAATTAGGTAATTTCATTAAACAATTTAATAAAAACAAGTTAAAGAACATGTTAGAATAAATTTAAACAAAACAATAATATTACCTCTATCATCCGATGACTCATCATCTGTGAAGAGGATGTTGGCACACCCTTGCCAAACCAAACCAGTAAACGGAAAAGGGACTAGAACGAAGGGATTATCATCAACACTGGCTAGCAACTCCAACGCATCATGCGATATCCTCGCGGAAACCTCTAACTCGCCCCTCTTAGGCATCATCTGTCCCCACATCTGCATCCATACATGCAGCATTGGCCTACGAGGCCGCCGAAAAAAAGTAGGCCTTGTCTCTGGAAACCTCTCAAAAAATAAAAAATAAAATCTTTGAAGAAAAAGGGAAGTTCACCCTCCCTTGTGCTTGAGCACGACATCTATCTAAAGCTGTACAGATCTGCTGCAAAAAAATGGCAGACCACCTCACAAGTCGTGGCGCTTGTAATAAAGAATCAACATAAAATAGATGTGGGCAACTAATGCGTTTCCCGTCACTGGTATGGTCTGCAATGGTCGAAATCAGTAGTGAGAGGCACTGCACCTCCTCTCCACAAAATGAAGAAATACGTAACTGCCCTCCGGAGACCTGAAAACCTGCAGGAGACAGTATATCCACGCTAATGTATCTCTTGGAGTACACCAACTGACTCCCTGCTGCATAACCAATTGGGACCTCTGGGAATGAGGGAAAATCCACCCCTCTCCTCGGTAGGCCAGTAATGAAATATATGTCCTCTTTAGTGGGCACGTACCATTGGTTAGGACCAACTCGGAAAGCCTGTCGGTGGGCATTCCACCTGTGGATAAGATGTTGCAAAACCCCACCATGGCCCTTCAGGGATGTAGCCTCCTCATAGAACTTGAGGAGGCCTATCTCCCTTAGGAGCGCCTGCATGGCTAGTGTAATAGGGCGAGGGTACATATCCCTCTCCCTTTCTCGTGCCTCCCATAGGCAAACCACGTTATACTTGTCTGCCTGTTGTTGTTTTTTTTCCCCCTTTTCTCTCCTTTGACGTCGCTAAATTATGCACATATTAAATAAAAAAAAATTATTAAATGAGACATGCATTTAGGAATATATATATATATATATATATATATATATATATATATATACATATATATATGTATATATATATATATATATGTATATATATTTGAAAAAAAAAACATTCGGTGCGCCAAAAAAAACAGGCATGAACCAGTAACAGTGCGTCTGTTTTTATCGCGCACAAAACGCGGTGCACCTTGAAATTTTCAGCGCATTGCAAATCATGACATGTCATATCTGAAGCGGTGCATTGACTAAACACACCACCAAAATTAGCTAGTGGTCAACGATGCGATCCTTTAACCTATCGCACCATTGGCTATGAACAAATTCGGGAGGACGGTGCGCTGAAAAAACTACTTGCCCCGGGGTGGATAGTTTCGTCAGCTCATCGCCCTCCTATCATCGTTACACGGTCAATGGTGCGGTGGTATAACCTACTGTACCGTTGACTATGTACCAGTATCGGGAGGACGGTGCGGTGGTATAACCTACCGCACCGTTGACTATGTACCAGTATCGGGAGGGCAGTGCGCTGACCAAAATATATGCTCCGGGGTGTATAGTTTAGGAAGCGCAGCGCCCTTCTGACATCACTACATAGTCAATGGTGCAGTTGTTTACATGACCACACCATTGAATATGTTCAAGTTCGGGAGGGCAATGCATTGACCAAAATATCTGCCCCAGGGAGAATTTTCTGGTCAATGCACCGCATTCCTGCACTTTGACTAGGTCAACAGTGCGGCCGGGTAATCGATCACACCGCAATTTTTTGAAATTTTAAAAACAAACGATGTGTCATTTCAATACCACCTCGAAAACAGTACAAATAGCATTAGCACTGGTCATGATGCGGCTTGTAAATTTACAGGCTGCACCATGAACCAGTGCGAGTTGAATGGCTCGAGTGCACCGCGCAACATTTTTTTATTTTTTATTTATAAATGAGGTGAATTTTAAGTTAATTTACAAAACTAATATGCTAAAAGTTTTAATTATAGAAAAACAAGTTAAATACATGTACGTTTGGGTGTCGAGGAGGCATATTGGCTGTATAATTTGCAAAAGTAAATTTGCCCACCGTTTTGCAAAATTTGAAATGGAGATGGTGGGCAATGGACAACAACAGTGCGTGCAATGGAAGCATCGATGGCAGGGCGCCTCACACAAGGTAAATTAGCACCGGTGCTTGAGAGCTCTGGAGCATTGACAAGTGAAAAATGTGGATTTTTTGTCGTATTTTTTATTTATTCAACTCTATTCTTGTGCACGGGTTTTTGAGGCGCACCGGGCAGTTTCTTTCAATCGCACTAGGCTGTTTCAGATTTGGTGCGTGTTTTTAAGACACACCGGTGTTTAATATGTGTAGAGAACCAGTGCATTACAATAATTAGACGTACCAGGTGGGTTTGTACCGAGCGCACGGTGTCCCGGTGTGCCAATTCTTAGTACGTACCAGTGATTTCCCTAGTTGAACGCACTGGTGCGGTTTAGAATGAGAAACGCATTGGACAAAAAAAATCCGCAAAAACCTCCACCTGCCAACCTCCTCTAGTAACCTCCCTATAAATGGATGTATCGACTACTTTTATAATGGGTTCCTTAAAAACATCGCTAGAGGGTCTTTTCCTTGTAGTGGATGCAATTGCAGCTATTATCTTGGAATTCATGTGTAGTGAGTTTATGATCATGTATTTTCTCTATTATAGTCTTTGATGAATGATATATATCTCCTCTTTCCATATCTTGTATCTTCAGTGGCTTTTCTCACATTTCATAGGCATAATTCTATTCATTTAGCTCTGTTTATATGGAAATGCCATTTTGTGTTTCATGCTTCCAGTTTATTGAATTCATGATTGAACATGCTCATTAAATCCCTCTACTTTTTCAGACCCTCTACCGTACCTAAAAAACCATAAATCTATCATAGATCCACTACTACCTTGCTCCTTTATATCTTTGCAGCTGTAAACCCTTTTGATATTTAGACCTAGCTACTTGGTTTCATCCCTAATCTGGAATCAAACCCTAAAACACTCAAAACCTACCTGATCCTATCATATCTAGCATAATATATTTCATATCATAGTCAATCCTTGACTGTGATCTCATAGAGAGAGCCCTCTCAGCCTGGTAGGGCTAGCTACTAGGTCAAAGTGGTATGTGGTTACTTTTGTCAGTATCCTTTTCAACCTTCAGAGAACTGGTGGAGTGCTAACAATTTGTATTGAAAACATTACATAGGAAGATCATCTTTTATCATAGTGACATGTGCCTAAGGAGATGATGTTTGTTCACATCCAAAGTATTAATATCCCGTTCAAGATTCAACTTTTCCACATGCCAACTTCTAATTCGAGTTAGGCAGATGAAAATGAAGCTCTATGATTAATTGGAGTGAACGGTGCCTTCCCACCCTAACCCCCGATGCAAAAATAGAATTCATACTTAGCCTCAAGTAAGGCCAAAAAATGATCTTCGCCCACTTTATTGATTGTTAACTTACGACATTCATTCCAAAATGCATTGATTCTTAGCCTCAAGTAATGAAAAATATTTACCTTTGCCTACTTTATTGATTGTTAACTTATGACATTCATTTTAAAATGCATTTATTCTGTGATTCATGAAAACTTCCATTTATCTTCGCCATTGCATGCTTCCAAGGAGTTCTAAAAAATAAATATTGTTTTTATGATGAAAAACCCTACATTCTAATATTGAAAACTCTATATTCCAAAATGGTGGAAAACTTTTTTATTCAATTATACTATATTTTCTCATTATAAGAAGGTTTAGTTGTTCTGATAATAATATTTAAAGTGTATTTTGACTTTAAAAAATATATTTGATTTTTTGTGAATTTAAAAAATATGTCCTCCCAAATTTGTTATAAATGATGTATTCAACGAAACATTTATTCATTTCTTGAAGCTTTAATACCCATTGTGAAGCAAAATATTAGAAAAAAATTATGTGTTTTAATTTATAAAAACCAAATAAATTGAAAATTGTATTTATCAATCCATCTGCCATGGAAGTCCCCAATAAAATATTAGTGTATTTTTATTTATATGAATGTGATTGATATATTGAAAATATTACTTGGAACATGTACAATTTCTCTTTGTATTTTAAATTAAAATTAAGGAGAGACAAACATGAAATAAATGATCAGGTCCCAGGTGAGGCTAGCTTGCCATGAGGGTGCATGCACATGAAACTTCTAATCATCAGCAAGAAATCTCATACCTTTATAAGATTACAAATAGGTTAGGGAGTTTGAAAAAATCCCTAATAAATAGGATCTGAATCCTAAATAAGTGACTAATAATGAATTAATCAGAACTAACTAGATTTCTCCATTATTTCCAAGTCGCCCCTTAATAGAGAAATGGATTTTCTTGAAATATAATGTTGGTTGGTTTAAGTATCAGGCAGTCTTACAATTTGATTTTAATATCTTCATCTTAACCTTGCCTTCTTGTTAAATACCGATGATGCTTCTTCCTTAATTTATTTATCTTTAACTACATGATACAATTGAGTTGTGGTTTTCATCTCACTGTTTGCAATTCTCCATCAGGTTCTCGATACATAATTTTGTCTTCAATACTTACAAATTATTCATTAGATTCATAAGTGGCCTTTTACACTTTACATTATGTTGAGATTCAACAAGAAAATTTCAGCACCCACGCCTAGTGCATTAAGCACCTACACTAGGGTGGGGCCCACAACGCTATTTTTGGTGCATGTATATTTAAGTTATCCCTTAATTAAGATGGACAATAAATTGTAATCTAAATATCAAAATAACTTGGAATAGTTAACTAAGAGTGATAAACTCAGTTAGCTCATGGATTTCGAGTTAGAGGTAGTTGGTGAGGCATGCAGAGTAATTCTAGTTGAAACAGAGTTTGAAGTGCAATGGTGCATTAGTTAATGCAGGTTGTAATCAGTTTAACTCAGTTAAGTGAGTTAAATTCAGTTGTGCTAGTTGTAACTGCTTGATACACTAGTGAGAGATCAAGTGAATTAAATATTAATTAATTCACAATCAGTGATCTGACATGCAAATGAGGATTTACTATTATTAGCTGCATGCAAGTCAGATCCAGTGGAGACCTAGTTGAGATCTAGGTGAAAGGGAAGTTGACTATCAATTGTAGGATTATTTGGTTGCACCCATGAAACCAAACACCCATTGGAGTGACCATGATACTTTCACAGTCAAGGAAGGCCAAAATTCCTATTTTTTAGGGATTTCATTCATTAGGGATTGCGCAAGCAAGGTAGGCTGTCTGGAGGCAGTAAATTGGCTAAGTATTGGTCAATTTTAAGACAATTAGTTGAGTACTGGAGGGTTCTTGTGAAAAGAGTTCTGTATGAAATTGTTTCATGATACATGATGAATATACAATAGAAGATAGTGGGGTTTTGAGTAGTAAGATTTCCCTGATAAATTATCTATGTTGTGGTTTGATTTGATTCTTCTTTACTTCATGTGATTGGCGATTGTGTTTTTAATTCCACAAAATATTTGTAGAAGCGATTTAGTATTTAAATTTAGTACATTGTTAGATCGGGTGAATCCATAATATACATGCATGTTGTATAATTTATACATGGTATCATAGCATAGGAAATCACAATTGCGAAGGAGGAGTTGAGTTTGTGACTGGATAGAATTTGAATTTGCAGAAAGACTTTCTTGGTGCTACAACTGATTCAAGATCGAAATGGATTTCAATGGCTTAAGGTTGGAGTATTCACTTGAGGGAAACTCAAACTATTTTTCTTGGAAGGACAGGATGGAGGCAGTACTCAAAGATAATGGCTTGAAGGAATTCATTGACAATGATGTTCCTAAACCCGCTGTGACAGATGCTGCAAATCTTGATGCATGGCAAAAAAAAGTGGCAAAGGCGAGGAGGATCCAATTGGAGGGAGTGCGAGACCATATTTTCTCAATCCTCCATGGGAAAACCACACCATATGAAATTTGGAAGGCTTTGAAGGATCTATTCCAGAGCAGCAGTGACCATAGGAAATTGGCGTTCAAAGATAAACTCAGGAAGATCAAGATGGAAAAGGGCGACACCATTCGAAAATATCTAACAAAGTTTGTCCAATGTCGAGATGAGCTGGGGAGCGTTTGAATAAGAGTCGAAGATGATAATTTGGTGAGCTTGGATCTCCTAGGACTTCCTAAGAGTTGTCACAATTATGAAGACTCTATCAATGGATGGGAAAAATGCCAGATTGGGAACAACTATGGTCGGATTTGGTGCAGGAGGAGTTCAGACGGAACACCAGAGATGGATCTTCATCTAAGAATGAAGATGAAGAAGATTGTGCTTTGGTTGCCAAGGCGAAAAAGCGGAGGGGAAAGAAATTCCATTCCAAATTCGAGTCCAAGAATGGCAAGAAGCAGTATATGTCCAAGGTGAAGTGTTTTCACTGTCACGAGCATGGGAATTTTGCTACTAACTATCCACAAAAGAAGAAGAACAAGAAGTTTAGAGGATCTGTAGCTGGTGAGTCTCTTGCCTCACAATTTGAGCTTGACTTCTCATTGATAGCATTCATGGTGTCAAGTGCATTGGTATCTGTGTGGTATTTGGATAGTGGCGCTTCCTTTCACATGATGGGAGACATGGAACTTTTCATTGACTTGGAGGAGAAATGATCTGAAAGGACTGTATTAGTTTTGTTGTGCTAAGTGTCTTTTTAGTTATAAAATATGTGCATACTTGTCTCCGTAGTTTTCTTAGGTATTGAGGATTTTAACCATGAAATATAGATGATTTTAGTGAATTAGAAGCATGAAATAAGCACAAATAACATTGATCAACAGTGTATAACAGAGAAATAAAAAAACAAATAACATTTACATAGCAGGCATGATGAATAATTTCACCCCTCTTGGGCTACATCTGCTGGTCCAGCTCCCAATGGCATGTCCATCTTTCATTATGCTCAAAATTTTGCAAATACATGTAGTTACAAGCCTCTAATGGTTGTTTTATCTGCATAATGGCTCCAGAATGATCCAGTTAGTCTAGAATGACTCTTCATTCACTCAAAATGGGAGAAAATTGAGCCTCTAACTCATTTTCCCAGTAACACCTAGAAAATCTCCACTAATTGTGGAGAACTCCACTTAACTGGAGTTATTTTGGAAATTTCCGCCACATAAAACACACCTCCAGAATACTTGCCAGTCTAAACCATAGCATTAAAGTTAGGCGATTAGGGGTGGCCACATGCCAACCCCAATTCCGTGGTGACTGCTTATGGTGGAGCGGAACTATAGCCCAAACCCCGGTGGTTAGGCGGAACCCCGGGTTATACTGCTAACCGCGCGGAGAAACATTATTAAACCGGGGAATCTGATAAATATAACATAAATGTTGCGGTGACAGCGAAAGTTTGAAACTGTTGGATAACTATTTTTGGTTGTGTTTTAAACGTTGTCGTGTGACCATGTTCTATGGATCGCTGGCGGGTTGGGACCATCGGCGGTCCCAACCCCCAAACCATATTACAATACAGTTTAAGTAGAACCGGTGCTCTATAGATCTTAAGTAAAACATGTAGCTTGGTTGGTGGAGACCTATGTGTGCAGGCCGGAGGTCACGGGGTCGAGCCTTGTGGACCTCTATAAAAAATTTACACTACACCTTGGGGACATGTGGCGGCCTTAGGGCTGGCCACGTGTCACCCTATAATTGGTCCACCAAAAATCAATGTACAATCCACCAACAAATCACAATGTGCCACTTTTCAGCTTAGGATTGGTTATGAGGAAAGGAATATTCCTAAAAATATTCCTTTTGTTGATTGTGCATCCTTCATGCTAACTGAGCAACCTAGTCAAACCTGTCATAAAATCTAGTTGTTTGGGAATTCGATCAGAATGCGATAACTCCCTCATACGACATCATTTTTTCGAACCGTTCACGACGCCAGAATTAGGAACATGATATCTACGCATCCATCCTAGTTTCGACCCAATCCTGTAACTTTAAATTTTGAGAAAAATTTATGAACTCTTGATCACACCTCCCCATTGGGAAGCTTTTGGACCCCAAAATAATTTATCACATGTTCAGTAGATGAGGGTAAAACTCCCTCACCTTTCCAACTTCCATCCACTTTGCCTTGCTTGGTTTAGTGCCTTTGACCCCAGCTTGAAGGTAGTCAACACTTACCCTCTTGGATGCTCTTGTCCTCCTGTCAAGAATTGTATCTTCCTTGAGATCATCCAGAAATTATGGCTTTAAATATTCAATAGAAGGTAGTTGAACATCACTTCCTTGATCATCGATCAAAGGTGGCTCATACAAACGTAAGTTTTCAACATTAACAACTAAATACATTTGCTTATATGAAGGCAAGTCAAGTTGAATTGCATTGTTACCAACATGCGTTATGATCTTGAATGGACCATAGCGAATGGGTCTGAGTTTTTTACCTTCTCCTTGCATCCTTTCTTTGCTAATGTGCAACCCTACTTCATCTCCCTCTTGAAACTTGTGATCAACTCTATGTTTGTCATGTCTCTCCTTGTTTTTTATTTGACTTTTCTCAACCTGTTCTTCAACTTGTTGATGTATAATTCGAATTTTCTCAATGAACTTTGGAGCCTTGTTAATATCACTATGCCCATCAATTGAAACATCCTTCTCAAAGATGAATTCTAATGGCGATTTTGGAAAATATCCAAAACATAATTCAAAAAGTGATGTATTCGTAGAAGAGAGCTTTGCTTGGTTGTAAGCATGTTGAATGTAATGTAGTTGATCATCCCACAAATTAGGATGGTTGCTGTAATATCCTCTCAATAGATGCACAACGGTTTTGTTCACCACCTCGGTCTGTCCATCAGTTTGTGGATGAAAAGCAGTACTCTTTTTCAACTTTGTGTCCATCATACTCGATAGATTGGACCAAAAATTCCTAATGAACCTAGAATCCATGTCACTAACAATAGAAGTTGGCAATCCATAATGAACCCATACATGTTGAAAATAAATTTCAACAATTTGTTCAGCAGTAATGGTTTTCTTACATGGCATAAGTATACACATTTTAATGAATCTATCCACAACTACATAAAGATAATCATGTTGTTTTCTTGACATAGGTAGACCTCCAACAAAGTCCATGGAGACACTCTCCCATGGCCTTAATGGTACCGGTAGTGGCGTGTACAACCCAAGCTTCCTATTGCCAAGCTTGCTTGTTGCACACATAGAACAACCTCTTATAAAACGCAACACACTATCTATCATGCGAGGCTAATAGCAATACCTCTATAGATGTGCTACTGTTTTGCTTACCCCAGAGTGTCCAACAATAAGAGATGAATGAGCTTCTCTCATGACACTTAGCCTCTCTCCTTGTGGTATACACAGTTTCCCAAATGAAACAGAAATTTTTTATGCATGTGATAATATTTTTCTTCAACTTGATTCCCTTCACTCAAACTAGCATACACATCTTGAAAATCAACATCATGTGCATATTGTTCTATGTAACTCTCATGTACCAGTAGAATCATTTTTGAGTAAAGTAGATGCACTAATAATCGGTCTTGAAAGCATATCAACAACTTTATTGAAAATACCTTTCTTGTACCTTATAACCAAGTGAAACTGTTAAAGAAATCCCATCCACCTAAAATGTCATAATTGTTGCAATTTTGTTTGCAACTGCAAGTACTGTAATGGTTGGTGATCAGTATGCACAATCGTCTCTTTACCTATCAAGTAGTGTTTCCACTTCTTGATGCTTTATATCAATGCATATAGTTCTTTGTCATATGTAGGATAATTAGTTACAACACCATTTAATGTTTCAGAATGAGAAGCGATAGGCTTACCATGCTGCAAAAGAACTGCACCCATGGCATAATCACTAGCATCAGTTTGTATCTCAAATGGTTGTCTAAAATTCGGTAATGCAAGGACTGGAGCTGAACTGATATTGTCTTTTAAAGCTTCAAAAGCTTGATTTTGTTTTCCTCCCCATTGGAATCCTTTCTTCACACTTGTCACTGCATGCATAGGAGCTGCGATGACAAAAAATTTAGCAATAAACTTTCTCCAATACTGAGCTGCACCTAAGAAACTTCTTACCTCGGTTATTGTTTTGGGTGTGGTTCAATTCACAATGGATTTCAATTTAGAAGGATCAATTCTCAACTCACCTCCTCCTACAATGTGTCCCAAATAAACCAAAGAAGCCTTTCCAAACTCACACTTTGACATCTTAAGAAACAATTTCTCTTTCTTCAAAACATCAAGCACTCTATTCACATGCAAGACATGTTCTTATCTTGTTTTGCTAAAAATAAATATGTAATATAAGTAAAAAATCACAAATTCATCAAGAAATGGACGCAAAACACTATCCATAACACGCATGAAAGTTTTCAGTGAATTACACAAACCAAATGGCATAACTAACCACTCAAAGAGTACTTGTTTGGTTTTGAATGCAGTTTTCCATACATCACTTTATGCAATTCTTACTTGATGATATCCACTTTGCAAATCTAACTTAGTGAAAAAAATTTCTTCTTTCAGCTGATCAAGCAAATCATCTATCCTTGGGAGTGGGTATCGATTCTTTACCGTTATCTTGTTCAAAGCTTTGAAGTCTACACTCATGTGCCAAGTCCCATCTTTCTTTGGAATCAAGACTATGGGTGAACTGCATGGCAAAGTGCTTGGCCTTATGATTCCTTTGTCCAACATCTCCTTGATTTTCCTCTTTATTTCATCATTCTCCATTATCTACATGTGATACATGATGATGTTTGGAAGAGGAAAATCTTGTTGCAACTGAATCTCATGTTGAATCTCCCTTTTTGGAGGCAATCTTGTTGGCTCCTGAAACATCTCATGATGTGCATAAACTACATCATATAAATCTGATTTCAACTTAGGATCACATCCCTTAGATGATTCACGGTTAACATCAGCTTTAGGCTTAATCATTATAAGAAAAAAAATTCTTACTTGAATTTACCAGCCTCTTTACCTATCCAGCATTTACTATAGCAATGCTTGTCTTTTTGCGATGTGCTCTAACAATGTACTCCTTTCCATCTTTGAATAAATGGTATTTTATATCATGGCAATGGAAGATCACTTTCTGGTCATACAAGTAAGGAATCCCCAACACAATACCTGTTATTTCAAGCGAAACCACATCTAATTCCACTATGTCAACAAAATGTGCAGTGATTGGAAAGGGCAATATACACTTCTTTGAAACCTGTAAATTTGCATCCTTACAAATCCAACCAAGTGGATATGGTTTTGGATGTGGTATGGTCTCAAGGTTAAGTTTCTTGACCAAGTCTTCAGAGATTAATTTTCATTGTGACCCACTTTCAAACAATGTGTCAATATTAGTATGTTTGGATATGACCCTCACATGGAACATTTCAATTCTTTCTTATTCATTTGGAGCATGTATGTGACAGTTTGATTTACTAGCACTGGGTTTAGTTTCAATTTATTTCCCCTTCATGTTCTTAAATCCCATGGCTGTAATTTTAGATTCATCACCTGAATCCTCTCCTAAATCATGTTGAGTTGTAGCTGTAGTTTTTTGTTTTTTTTGTTTGTAGTATTTCTTGGGTCTCATTTCAGGATGTAATTTACAACAATCATTTTCATCATTGCCTTCTTTTGAACAATTTTTACAAACCAAATTTTCTCCCTCTTTCTTAACAGATGCATTCTTTTTGCTTTTACCTTTTGAGGTCTTCTCTTTGAATTTACCCTTGAAAGGTTTCTTCCTACCCTCTTCAGAAATGTTTTTCCCTCTAGCTTCTAGATGTGTGGCCTGAACACATACTTCATCTAGAATTTTAGGGTTAAACATGAGAATAGTATGTTTTAGGTAGCTATGTAAGCCTCCTATGTACTTGAGAAAATTATCTTGGCTCTGCAAATCTACCACTAATAAGAGAGCTCTTATCCTAAATTATTTGGTGTATTCTTGCACATTCTGCCCCTTCAATTGTCTAAAGTTTTGTGAGTTCATTATGGCTTTCTACATATGAGATAATGGATAAAACTGTTGTTTTATTGCAGTAATGAAATCAGTCAATGATAGGATAATATTACCATGCTTCTTGATCTCCTCCTTTGTCTTGGCTTCCCACCAAACAAGTGTTGCACCTTCCATTCTCAATGAAGCTAATTGGATTTTGGTATCATCATCTTGAAGGTTCTAGATTCTCAAATAGACCTCCAATTTCCTAATCCAATTATCAAGCTTTTCTGCATTGACTTCACCATTAAACATTGACAATTCAAACTTAACATCAAGTTTTAAAAAATGACTTTTACCAGTGTTCTTTGACTTGTGTGGCTGATGTACTAAAGATGAAGTAGAGGATGATGATGATGATGAGGGTGAGGATGATGACTTTCCACTACCTCCATTTTCTCCATTTACCTTCTTTGACTTATCTTCATCATTGTGACCTCCTGAAGATCCCTGTACTTCCTTGTGAAGTTTGGATCCTTATCCTTCTAGTTTCTCATTCCTTTCTTGATAAAGGATTCTAACCATCTCAGTCATGTCAAGGAATGCTTTCTTGAACACTCTTTCTTCCTCTTTGGGATCCATCTCTTCATGGATTTCTCCTTCCTCTTGAGGCATGCTTAATGGAACTTTTTCTTCCATAGGAGGTGAACTAGGTGGTGGAGATTGTGGAAATATCGCTCTCCTTTGCTTTGGCTCTTCTTGAGACCCTTCTGTTCCCACCAATGTGCCTTCTCCTCTTTTGAGCTTGAGCCTTGTAAACATTTAAAAATTGCAAATAGTTAAACAAATATTTGCATAAAAAAACACCAGAGAATAAAATCTAGCTTTGATATCAATATGATCTAAAAGGAATGTATTAGTTTTGTTGTGTTAAGTGTCTTTTCAGTTATCAAACATGTGCATACTTGTCTCCATATTTTGCTTAAGTATTGAGGATTTAACCATGAAATATAGATGATTTTAGTGAATTAGAAGCATGAAATAAGCACAAATAAGACTAAAAAATAGTGTATAACAGAGAAATAAAACACTAATTAACATTTACACAACAAGCATGATGAAGCAGTTCACCCCTCATGGGCTACATCTGCTGGTCTAGCTCCCAATGGCATGTCCATATTTCATTATGCTCAAAATTTTGCAAATGCATGTAGTTAAAGGCCTCTAATGGTTGTTTTCTCTGGACCAATGGATCCAGAATGCTCCAATTAGTATATAATGACTCTTCATTCACTCAGAATGGGCGAAAATTGAGCCTCCAACTCATTTTCCCAATAACACCTAGAAAAGCTCCACTAATTGTGGAGAACTCCACTTAACTGGAGTTATTTTGGCAATTTCCACCACATAAAACGCTCATCCAGAATACCCACCAGTATAAACTGTAGCATTAAAGTTAGGCGGTTAGGGGTGGCCACATGCCAACCCCCATTCCGCGGTCACCACTTATGCTGGAGCGGAACTATATCCCAAACCCCGCTGGTTAGGATGAACCCCAGGTTATACTGCTAACCGCGTGGAGAAACGTTATTAAACCAGGGCATGTGATAAATATAACATAAATGTTGCGGTGATTGCGGAAGTTTGAAACCGTCGGATAATTGTTTGTGGTTGTGTTTTAAATGTTGTCGTGTGACCATGTTCTATGGACCACTAGCAGGTTGGGACCACTAACGGTCCCAACCCCCAAACCATATTACAATACAGTTTAAATAGAACCAGTGCTCTATAGGTGTTAAGTAACACATGTAGCTCGGTTGGTGAAGACCTATGCATGTAGGCCGGAGGTTGTGGGGTCGAGCCCTGCGGACTTCTATAAAAAATTTACACTACACCTTGGGGACATGTGGTGGCCTTAGGGCTAGCCACGTGTCACCCTATAATTGGTCCACCAAAAATAAATGTACAATCCACCAAGAAATCACAACGTGCCACTTATCAGCCTAGGATTGGTTCTGAGGAAAGGAATTTTCCTCAGAATATTCCTTTTGCTGACTGTGCATCCTTCATGCTGACTGGGCAACCCAGTCAAACCTGTCGCAAAATTTAGTTGTTTGGGAATTCGATCAGAACGTGATATCTCCCTCATACAACATCGGTTTTCGAACTGTTCATGGCGCCAGAATCAGGAAGACAAGATCTATGCAACCATCCTGGTTTCAACCCAATCTTGTAACTTTCAATTTTGAGCAAAATTTATGATATCTTGATCAAGAAGGATCTCCATATGCATATTGAAATGGGCGATGACGGGCAGTACAGTGCTATCGGGACTGGTACCATTACCTTCTAGAGATAGTCAGGTAAACTCTTTCAATTAAAATTTGTAATGCATGTACCAGGTTTGAAGAAAAATTTAGTTTCAGTCGCAATGTTGGAGGATAGAGGCTATGATGTTGTTTTTAGTGAAGGAAAATATTTCTTGCGACACAAAACAACAGGACAAGCCAAGAGGATAGCGATTCGAGTTAAGAATCTCTACAAGCTGGAGGTAGATGGTTGCACAACGATGATGGGCAAGACGGATCAAGTGGTGAGCTAGAATGAGGGCGAATTATGGCACAGAAGATTGGGCCATCTTCACCATGGAGCCTTGAAAGTCATGTAGCAAATTTCTACTGGTCTTCCCAGCGGTACACTTGCACAGTCAGACACATGCAATGGATGTACTATGGGAAAATATGTAAAGGCCACATTTCATGAGAAGGAGAATCGAGCTTTGGGGATCCTTAAGAGAGTTCACACAGACGTGTGTGGACCATTCTCTATTGCCTCAACAGAAAAACATAAGTACTATGTAATATTTGTTGATGAATTTTATTGTAAGTGTTGGATCTTCTTCATGTAGAAGAAAGATCAGACATTCTCTAAGTTTCTTGAGTTTAAGGCACTAGTGGATAAAGAGTTGGGGAAGCAAGTGAAGGCTCTTAGGAGCGATAATGGTGGAGAATAAATCTATAACTAATTCAAGAACTTCTGCAGCAAAGAAGGAATTCAAAGAGAACTGATAGTGCCTCATAACCCACAGTAGAATGGGGCCGCAAAAATAAAGAATAGAACAATCGTGGGTGTAACAAGAGCGATGTTGTGTGATCAAGGCCTAGCGATGCATCTATGGGAAAAATCATGTAACACTGCGGTATTTGTGCAAAACCATTGTCCTCATAGGATACTTGGCATGAGTACACCTGAAGAGGCTTTCACTGGTAAGAAACCTGATGTTTCACACTTTAAGATTTTTGGCTCATTTGTTTATGTGCATGTGACCAAAGACGCTAGGAAGAAGCTGGAACTGACAACTGAGATCAGGATTTTTGTGGGTTACACGGAAACACCACATAATTATCAAGTGTATTTTTCCAAATAACAAAATGACTATTGTGTGACGAGATATAAAATTTGATGAGGAGAAAGCCGTGTTGTTATCCCTTGAGAGGGAGTTGGACTTGCATGCAGAGGAGGAATTTTTGGTTCCCAAGGATGAGCCTCAAGATGTGGATTAGCCACATGAGGAGGATCATGGAGTGGAGGAAAACACTCATGCAAAGCCATCCATCAAAAATGGCAGAATGCGCACCACAGAAGCTGATAGATTGAGACTTGATGCTGCAGAGAATGTAGGAGCCCCTACTTCATAGCACAGACAGAGACAGTCTCCTGACCAATTTACTGGATACATGGCTCTTATGAGAAAATGTATTGTGACTGAACCATTTTCATTTTAGGAATCAGTGCAGCAACCAAATTGGGATGATGCAATGGTGGAGGAGTATGACTCCATTGTTAAGAACAGTGCATGGGAGATTGTCCCAAGACCTGTCGACAAATTAGTGGTTGGATCGAGATGGATCTACAAGGTAAAGCAAGTTGCTGATGGGAGTGTGGAGAAATACAAGGCCATATTTGTGGCCCGAGGATTCTCACAGATCAAGGGGATCGAAATTTTTCACGTGTTGCAAGGTACTCTTCCATAAGATCCATCCTTGCACTCTCAGCGCGGATGGGCTATCACATTCATCAGATGGATGTGAAAACTGTGTTTCTCAATGGGATCATTGAGGAAGAGGTGTACATAGAGAATCATGAAGGTTTTGAGATCTTCAATAGTGATTCGCATGTGTGCAGACTCAAAAGAGCAATGTACAGGCTAAAGCAAGCACCTCGTGCTCGGTACACTCGGATAGACAGTTATTTCACTGGACTGGGCTTCACCAAAAGTGAAGTAGATGCAAAATTTCACCAGATTGTGGTTGAGGGTAAGCTATTTATTATTGTTCTTTATGTTGATGATCTAATTTTTATTGGTGATGAGTAGTTGATACACTCATGCAAGGAGGATCTTGCAAGGGGGTGCGAAATGAATGACATGGGACTCCTTCATTATTTCCTTAGATTGGAAATATGGTAGAGGGATGGTGAAATTTTTTTGTCTCAAGGAAAGTATGTAAAGGAGATAGTGGGTAAGTTTCACATGGAGAGTTGCAAACCCATGGATACTCCTCTTCCAGGAAATTGGAGGAAAGAGGATGCTACTTCTAGAGTGGTAGTGGATGCTACTGTCTACAGGAAATCAGTTGTTTCACTAATGTATCTAGTTAACATCAGACCAGACATCTGCTACGCAGTTAACTAGCCGATTCAAGCTATGGTTAAGCCTACCAAGCTCTTTTGGAAGGATGGGAAGCATGTCTTGAGATACCTGAGGGGCACATCAGAGTATGGTCTATGGTACAGACAGACAGAGGGAGTGAAGCTTCAAGGCTTCACGGATGTAGATTGGGCGGGCAGTCCATCAGATAGAAAGAGAACATCAGGAGGGATCTTTAGCATAGGATCGACAACAGTTTCCTGGTACAGTAAGAAACAACGATATGTGGCACTCAGTTTAGCGGAAGCAGAATACATGGCAGCTATTCAAGCTGCATGGGAGGCTATCTAGATGAGAAATATCTTGGTTGGTTTGTTTGGTTCTCATATGGATCCAAAAGTGATTCATTGTGATAATCATATTTTCATTAAACTCTCGATTAATCTTTTGTTTCATGATAGGTCCAAGCACATAGATATCTGGTACCATCATCTCATATATTGTGTGCAGAGAAGAATAATGTTACTTCAGTACATTCCCATGGAAGATCAGGATGCAAATATTATGACGAAGGTGCTCACCAAGAGAAAATTTGAATACCATAGAGACATGATCGGGGTGAAGGATAATCCATTTCTTGTTGAGAGGGAGTGTTGAGATTCAAGAAGAAAATTTCAGAACCCACGCCTAGTGCATTAAGCACCTACACTAGGGTGGGCCCACAGGGCTATTTTTGGTGTATGTCTATTTTAGTTATCCCTTAATTAAGATGGAAAATAAATTGTAATCTAAATCTCAAAATAAATTTTAATAGTTTATTGAGAGTGATAAAATTAGTTATCTCATGGATTTCGAGTTAGAGGTAGTTAGTGAGGCATGCATAGTAATTCTAGTTGGAACAGAGTTCGAAGTGCAATGGTGCATTAGTTAATGCAGGTTGTACTCAGTTTAACTCAGTTAAGTGAGTTAAACTCAGTTGTGCTAGTTGTAACTACTTGATACACTAGTGAGAGATCAAGTGAACTAAATATTAATTAATTCACAATCAGTGATCTCATGTGCAACTGAGGATTTACTATTATTAGTTGCATGCATGTCAGATACAGTGGAGACCCAGTTGAGATCTAGGTGAAAGGGAAGTTGACTATTAGTTGTAGGATTATTGGGTTGCACCCATGCAACCAAACACCCATTGGAGTGACCATGATACTTGCGCAGTCAAGGAAGGCCAAAATTCCTATTCTTTAGGGATTGCATTCATCATGGATTGCGCAAGAAAGGAAGGTTGTCTAAAGGCAGTAAATTGGCTATGTATTGGTCAGTTTTATGCATGATAGTGTGAGATAATTAGCTGAGTACTGGCGGACTCTTATGAGAATATTTTTGTATGTAATTGTTTCATGATCCATGTTGAATATACAATAGAAGATAGTGGGGTTTTTAGCAGCAAGCTTTCCCCAGGAAATTATCTGTGTTGTGGTATGATTTGATTCTTCTTTACTTCATGTGATTGGCGATTGTGTTTTTAATTCCACAAAAGATTTGTAGAAGCGATTCAATATTTAACTTTAGTACATTATTAGATCAGGTGAATCCATGATATACATGCATGTTGTATAATTTCTACACATTAATCTATTCTATGTTCAATTGATTGTTGCCTCATGAGATCATAATAATATCTTATTTCCTTTGGGCTCCAATGAATTAGAATACCATTATCATCTTCAGATGTATCCACCATTGTTTCCATTTATATATCATTTGAATCATTCATTGACTCACCATTTTTCTCATTTGTAAGAGCCTTCACCATTAAGAATGTAACTCCATCTATTGCTTTGAGACATGCATCAATTTTTTCAAAACATTTCTCAATCCATTATTCAATAACTCGGCACCATAATCAATTTCAACACCTTCAAACTTGCATGTTTCCTTCATTCCTGCTACATATTTCTCTTTATGTTCTTTTGCCTCTATTATTCTAATATGGCTCTCACTATGATTTTATACCTCTAGGGGAATATTATCAACTACTTTGTCTTCTAAAGCAAAAAAAAATTTATCGATCAACTTATTTTCAGTGATAACGCGCAATTCATCATTACAAAACAAATATCCATCATCAAATTTTATTGTTGTTGATTGCAAATTCTTCTTTATCATCACCAACAATAGTTGTTGAATTCACCACCTCTACTTCAAAGAGGCTATTCACTTTATTCAATTCATTAGCTATTGATTAGTCCTCCATGGATTTTCTCTATGCAATCTCTGCACCTTTTTGTAGATATGCTACTAAAGATACACCTTTGTATTTGGTACATTTCTCACTATACTTCAATTCAAGAACATCCCAATAATTTTTCCTTATGTACTTCACCAAATTCATGTAAAATGTTAAATAAGATGTTTTCATCCAATGTTAAGGTAATAAGAATCAATTATACTGCACCTCTACTTTTGTCATTAGAATTTACAATAGTTTCTTGAACAAAATGCCATAAATCTACCGAACCTGGCAATCCTTCCATTTTTATTGCCCAAAGTTTAAAATTTTTACTTGAGAAACATGGTAAAACTGACATTAATCATTTCATTATTGCCCTAGTTTCTTCAAATTATTCTCAATGATTCAGAACTATATTTGGATTCATGTCTTCATTAGGCATGGGTTCAATGACTCGAAACATTTCATATTATTTTGTAGCTTTTGCCCTTTCATTCTTTCTCCTTATTTGTTTCAATTCTCTTTGAAACTGTTTCAGTCTCCTTTGCTGACCCATGATTGTTGTGGATTCTTTTTATATCAGCTACCAATACCAATTCTCATGTAACTTCAACAAATAACTTTTCTCTTTTTCACTAAAGCACCAGGTTTGATAACAACAAACTCTCAATCAACCTTTTGACATGTGTGAAGAAGTGATAGAACAACATCTTCAGGTTGAGAAACACTCTCCAAACAACGATAAATTGCACAGTAAAATTCATAAGAACAGTGGATCAACAATGTGCTCCATCAGCTTCACAGAACATCAACACAAGTTATATGATTTTCATAGATCCAACACCCAACTCCTGCACTTTAACAGAAATCACATCAGGGTACCTAACTTTCGTAGTTCTCAAGCCAGACTCGAGCAAATTTCAATGCTCACACAACTCTTACTTCCATGTAGTCGCTCCATGGGATTCCAATACACAACAACTTCTCATCATAGATACACAATTATTCTACACAAATAACTTTTCTCTGCAGGATCCTATGCATGCACAAGCACTCTACAATGTAATGGGTCATCAATTCATGAAGATGGGTGTCTACGCTAGCATAGGTCTACAATATGAGTTTGCTACAATCCCATAAGCCACACTAATGTAGCACATGAATATTTACGCTCATCTTAGATTGCAACAACCATTCGTGACTTTACACCAGTCATCCCAATGCTTGCCGCACCAACTTCACTTGCACACCACACAAATCTACGATGGGAAGAAAACAACACATTGATCAGTAGCAAAAATATTCGAGGAGGTACCTTAGTCCACACCTCTTTTCCACAAGAATAGTGCCTCCACATGCAATTGTGCACCTTTTAGTATGTGACAACAATACGCAAAAATTCTAGGCTTCACTCCCACACAATTTTCCACAATCTTCCATGGGCAGTGATCTTTGAAGTGAACACTTCAAAATATCAAAATTCACTTTGCAATAATTGATGAGCCTTCAAATTAGATATAAATTAAGGCCCATATGACCATCCTTAAGCACATTAAACCTCTATTTTTCATTAGATGACATATTTTTAGCTTTAATATGTTCATTAGGAAGGTTTAGAGATAATTTCATATTATGTGCCTAATATTATTTAATTTTGTAGAATATTGTGAGAATATTGGGTAGATTATGAAGATTTGGAGGATGAGATAATCTAAGGAATTTATCCCTGCTATAGGATGGACCAAGATTGGATAACAAATGAATAAGATATTATGAAATTATTGAACAGATTTTGGAGCCCAAGTGATTGATAAAATCTAGGAATGTGCTCCCTGTCATTTAATGAAGATTCCTAGTGTTGGGAACCAAATCCACTTTTTGAGGGATTTTGAAGGGGAAAGTTGTCTCCTTTCAAGGAGGATGCTTCCCCATATATTTTTATAAATACCAATTCGAATTTTCCTCTAGGTTCATGTATTTCTTAGTCTTACTGTGGAGAAAAATTGTTATTTAGTAGCTCTACTTTCATTTCTAGCAGATATGTACCTGGATTGATTCAGATAATGAAGTTTAGTGTCATTTTTTTCTTCTAAAGCTTGATTTCCTTCATATAACTCTAAGTATCCTTGGGCTTGTCCATCCCAGGAGCCTCAAAGCCCTGTTGTACAATTTCTTTATCTTCTTTGAATGTTTTCACTTGCATCTTCTATTCTTGTTTTTTCCTATTTCTACATTTAGTATTCATGTTTCATTTGTTGTAGGTTATATTGTTTAAATTTTTGAAGTGAGTTGTTTTGCAGCTTATTTTTTAAGTCACAATAATTATTCATCTTTAAAAAAACCTTGCAAAGTTATATCCATGATTGTCTACTTGGATTGATTTACTAGTTCACAATTTTGGAATTTCTGGAAGTAGCCTGTAGCAAAATAGTAGTAATTTTCTGCTAATTTTAAGCACGTGTCAATGGGATTATTTCAAGTTGATTACAATTGTATTGGATCTTAAGAAATTCCAACTTAATAAAAAAATTAACCCCACAACATTTTCACTTGATTAGCCCAGGAATTTGGGCACTTAGACCAACTTACTAGTTCATTGCTCTGAAATTATGGTTCCTAGTAGTAAATTTTTACTATTTTTTTACACATGCTAACAAGGATATTTGAGTTGATTCCACTTTTATTGAGTCCTAAAAAAAATCTACTTAAAAAAATTTTCCCCATAACATTTTCACTTGATCATGTTAGGAATTTGATAGGTTAACTAGCTCACTAATTCTTGAATTTCCAGTTTTTGCGAGTAGTAATTTTATGCTATTTTTTAGCACAGGGGTTGGAGTCCTAGGACATATTGCTTCATAAAAAAATGTATCCCATCTCATTTTAATTTTATTTTCTTGGGAATTCAGAAAATTAACTCGAGAAATAGCAATCTTGTACTAATTTTTTTTGAGATCTTCCTGTAGGTTTTAACCCTGTACAGAAATTATCTACAAACAAATCTTAAAAACATAAAATAAACAATAGCGAGAGCATAAAACATAAAACAAATATACATAGAGATTTTCCCCTGGATCCCAAATCGGGACGACCAACTTGATTTTTCATTATATTCCTTTCAGTGTTACAACACACACACACACACACACACACACATATATACATGCCGAAGCATACATAAACCCCAATCCATTAACCCTGGATTAGAACATAACCGTAGTTCCCTTGACCGGATCTACAAAATACCAGGGGCTGAAAACTATCGTCCCCCAAAACCATGTGCAAACCCATGCACAAAACCATGGGTGGGTCAGCACATGAGTGGGTCTACCCGCCAATTTTTTTTTTACCGGGGCACTACCTCGGACCTCGACAGTGGGGGCTGCCACCTCCCTGTGACTCCCCTACTGTGTCCGGCACAACGTACAACGCGTGTGACTAATAGTGGAAAGGATATAACACATACCCAACATTCTCCCACTTGTTGTTTTCTTTCCGTAGGGGGCCACAGGAGAATTTAATAATCAGTCTAGCTCTGCAACACCCAATGTTTCTCTACACAAAGAGAACTTATGAGTGCTCACAAACTTCGTCAATGCATTTGCAACATTCTTCAAAGTGTCTACCTTTACCAACAACACCCTTTTATCCTCAACCATGTCTCTCATAAAGTGATATTGAACATCAATGTACTTTGTCTTTGAATGATAAGCAAGGTTCTTAGCCAAGAAAATTTCACTTTGGCTATCACAGTCTATCCTTATAGCTTGTTGCACCAACCCCATACTTGAACACAATATCTGCAACCAAATTGCTTCCTTGCTTGCATGAGTGGCTGCAATGTATTCTGCCTCTGTAGTTGAAATATCCACTACAGACTATCTTTTACTCATCCAATTGACTGCACCTTCAAATAGGCTAAACACATACCCACTTGTAGATCTTCTTTGGTCCAGATCTCTAGCCCAGTCTGCATCAACAAAACCATGAATTTCCAACACTCTTTCCAATCCTAGTCTTCCCTGGTAGCACAAGCCATAATCACTAGTGCCACGCAAATATCTGAAAACCTGCTTCACTGTTGTCCAATGCTCCTTCCCTGGGTTTGACATAAACCTGCTCAATACTCCTACTGCATGTGCAATGTCTAGTTTAGTATAGGCCATTGCATACATCATGCTACCCACTACACTTGCATATGGAACATGGGACATATCCTCCTCTTCTTCTTGTGTCTTGGGACACTATTCAACATATAGCTTTACACCCACATGAATAGGAACATTCACCGGTTTACTATCCTGCATATTGAACCTCTGCAATATAGTCTCGACATACTTCCTCTGGTTTAACCAGAGCTTCCTCTTTGCCCGATCTCTCTTAATTTCCATGCCCAAAATATAGTTTGCAGCACCCAGATCCTTCATGTCGAATTTGGAGAACATTTGGGTCTTCAAATCTTGGATAATTTCTTTGTCATTTCCAATCAACAACATATCATCCACATACAAGACCAAATAAATAACACGGTCACCAATTAATTTAAAATAAACACAGTGATCCTCCTTGCTTCTAGTGAAGCCAAGTCCTCGTATATAGGTATAAAATTTCTGATACCACATCCTTGGTGACAGTTTTAACCCATACAAAGACTTCTTTAACCTGCATACTAGTTATTTCTTCCCCTTCACCATGAAGACTTCAGGTTGTTTCATGTAGATCTCCTCTTCGAGATCCTTATGAAGAAATGTTGTCTTCACATCCATCTGTCCTACCTCAAAATCAAATGCAACAGCAACAGATAAAAGTAATCTAATAGAAGTAACTTTGGCAATAGGAGAAAAAATATCACCAAAATCAATTGTCAGCACCTGGGAATAACCTTTTGCTACCAAACGAGCTTTGTATTTCTACACCTTGCCTTCTACATTCATCTTCTTCTTAAACACCCATTTTCTTCCGATGGGCTTCCTTCCAGCCGGAAACTCCACCAAATCCCATGCCTCATTTTTATGCAAGGATGCCATTTCATCAACCATGGCCTCCTTCCAGAGTTTTCTATCCTCTAAATCTACTGCCTCCCTGATGGTTCTAGGATCATCATCAGTTATAGTTAAAGCAAAATTTGAATAGAAAGTAGATGGAATATACCTTTCTGGCTGTCTTCCTGAACTGAACTGATCTTCTCACAGCTGGAGTTTGTGGCTCTTCCTCTTCTAAGTCTTGTTCTATTGTAGAGTCTGATTCATCCCCCTTTAGCTCAATCTCTATCTTCTCAGGTTCCTTTGGTAGGACTTCATGTTTAACAACATCTTTCACCTCTCTAAACACCACATCTCGATTGTACACAACCTTCCTTGTTTCTGGGTTCCAAAGCTTGTAACCCTTTAAACCATCCTTATACCCAATAAAGATGCACCTTTCAGATTTATTATCCAACTTGGTCCTTTTCTCCTTTAAAACATGTACATATGCATCACATCAAAATACCCTCAGATGTGAAAGAGAGGGTTTCTTACCAGTCCATACCTCATGTGGAGTCTTATCCTCCAACGCTGATGAACATGATCTGTTAACCAAGTAACATGCAATCTCCACTGCCTCTCACCATAATTATTGTCCTAACCCGGTACCACTAAGAATGATTCTTGCCTTTTCCATCAATGTTTTGTTCATTATTTCTACAAATCCGTTTTGTTGAGGTGTGTATGGAGTAGTATTCTGCCGTGCTATACCACACTTCTTACAGAACTCTTCAAATTCCTTCTTGCAGAACTCCCCACCATTATTTGTCCTCAGCACCTTTATCTTCTTCTCTGTCTAGTTTTCCACCAGAGCCTTAAATTTTTTAAATCTGTCAAAGAATTTAGATTTCTTCCTCAAGAAATATATCATGTATTCCTTGAGAAGTCATCTATGAATGAAACACAGTACACAGAATTACCCAGTGATGGAACCGACACAGGTCCAAACACATCACTATGCACAAGCTCTAATATCTTGTTCACCCATATACACAATGTTCACATAAATCTAAATCCAGAGAGAAATTAGACATACCTTCTACCATACCATTTCCATGTAGTATCTGAAGGCCCTTCTCTCCAATATGTCCAAGCCTTTGATGCCATAGCATGGTCTTTTCTCCAGAGACTGCTAGGATTTTTGCTCCACTTTCAGGAACCACAGAACTGTTGCACCCATTAATAACAGTGTTGCCTTGAAGCTTGTATAGAGTTCCAATCTAAACTCCCCGCATTAATACCAGTGCTCCCCGAACCATCTTACAGGTATCTTTCTCGAACATTGTTTTTACACTTGCATCATCCATCTTGCTTACAGAAATCATATTTATGGCCAATGCAGGAATGTGAAAAACACCGGGAAGTGTTCTAATCCTTCCACCTTGCAGCTTTAGCTTGACTTTTCCACGTCCCACGATTCTGGCCTTCCTATCATCCCCTAGGAAGACATCACCGCCATCATACTTCTCATACTCGCAGAACCACTCCCTATGGGGAGTGAAGTGAAAGGATGTACCTGAGTCAATCAACCATGACTCATGATCTACATGTGTATTTAAAGAAGAGGCCAAATACACATCCCCACCTTCATCCGAGGTGGTTTTTGCCTCTGCAGAAGCAGCATCCTCAGATCCCTTTCCTTTCTTAGGAGCTTTAGATCTGCAGTCCTTTTTGTGGTGCCCTTCCTTTCTGCTTTTCCAGCACACCTTTACAAACTTTCCAAGTGATTTAGATCTCCAACTCGAAACCTTATTCTTCTTTCTGTTCTGGGACCTTCCTTGTATAGATAATGAATCTCCATTTGGACCCTCCATATTTCTTCGTCTCATTTCCTCCGACAGCAAGGCTGAGACAATGTCATCAAAATTCAAGGTAGTTATATTGCTGCCTATTGCAATAACCAGAATGTCCCACAAATCTGGTAGAGAACACAACAAACTGATGCACTTATCTTCATCTGAGATTTTAATATCAACAGATGACAGTTGGATTACCATAGTATTGAAGGTGTTCATATGCTCTATCACCGAGTCTCCATCCTGCATCCTCAGGTTATACAGCTTTTTTCGCAGGAACAAATTATTCACCAGAGACTTAGATGGTACAAAGTCCCAAGTTTGTCCCACAATTTTTTTGTTGTAGCTTCCCTAGATACATTCAACAATACTGAATCTGAGACAAAAAACCGTATTGTGCTCTTTGCCTTCCGATCCGACTTCTTCCAGTCTTCATCTGACATTGTCGTTGGTTTAGTACCTGGATCTACCGCGATCCATTGATCTTTATCCACCAGCAGGTCCTCCATCTTGAGCTTCCACAACTCAAAACTCTAACCATTGAATTTCTCAATCTCTATCTTTCCACTGCTCGCCATCTTCTTTCACTGCAAGAATCGATCCCGTAGATCTCCCACTGAACAGGGTCTACCTCAGGCCCAAGCAAAAAAACCCTCAGTAGCAAAGGCATCCCCTTGAAGTCGAAACAACTCTGATACCAAATGTAGGTTTTAACCCTGTACATAAATTATCTACAAATGAATCTTAAAAACAAAAAATAAACAATAGCGAGAGCATAAAACATAAAACAGATATACACAGAGATTTTCCCCTGGATCCCAAATCAGGACGACTAGCTTGATTTTTCATTATATTCCTTTCAGTGTTACAACACACACACAGACACACACACACACACACACACACACACACACACATATATATACATGCTGAAGCATACATAAACCCCAATCCATTAACCCTGGATTAGAACATAATCGTAGTTCCCTCGACCAGATCTACAAAATACCAGGGGCCGAAAACCATCGTCCCCCAAAACCATGTGCAAACCCATGCACAAAACCATGGGTGGGTCCGCCCACCCAAAAAAATAAATTCCTGGGGCGCTACCGCCCCCCCTGCTGCACGTGGGACTAATCATGGAAAGAATATAACACATACCCAACACTTCCTTGCCCAAATTTATTCCAAATTCAAGGTAGAAGTAGATTTATAGCCTATGAATTTCTCTGAGACCACTTTGGTTGAGATAAGGTTTGGTTAGGTCGCCATTTAGCTCTTACATGTCTTGCTTCTTAAATGTTTATTTCTACAATTAATCTAGAATTCCTTTCCACAATTTAATTTAAGCAAATTGTGCTTTCCTTCTTGCAAAAGTAATCTAGGACTTTTCCTTCCTGCGAAATAGAATATATTTCCTTTAATTCCATTTATTTTCTAGCAAGATAGATTATATTTGCTTGCTTGTCGTTGTGCTTTACATATTTGCAAATAGAATAGATTTATTTTCTGTCATTTACTTTCTAGCAAAAGTAGAATAAGTTTGCTTATTTTTATTTACCTTTTGCAACTTAGGATTGATAACTTACCTAGATCTTTGCTCATTTGAAATTGTTTCATTGTCTTCCTTTACTTGTGTCAAAAGGAGTTAAACAAGGAAGAGGAAGGTGTTTGCTGCACATACAATGTCATCCCTTCTTAAGTTTGTACGGACCCCAGGTTGATAATTTAAGTCGATAGCCTCAAGAGTTGAAACATTCTTTTCTTGGAATGATTAATTCTTTCTTTTCTACATTCATATTTTCTGCAATAACAAAAGTTGCATTAGGCATCTTGCATTGCATTCTCATTAAAAAATTATATATATTTATAAAAAAAAACTTCTCCAACACCAAAACCCCCCATTTGACCACGTGGTGCAGTATAAAAAAAATACTTCTCCAACGCCAAAACCCCCCCATTTGACCACGTGGTGTAGTAAGAACTGCCATTAGGGGAATTTTGGGGTCTAAAATGGGCCTCCTAAGAAAAATGTACAACAAAAATAAACTTTATAAGAACCAATAGGATGATAATGTCAACCATGGGGGATAATTCACCATTTTTTAAGTAAAAGGGTAAAAAGACTAAAAAACAATAAAATAATAAAACTACTTTTTCAACTCATATTTTCAAATTTCTCAAAGTTTTTACTCAAATTTCAAGCGGGAGTACTCGTTGGATGCAAAATTTAATTCTTCATCCAAGGAGTACCCATGTTGCATACTTTTGATGGACCCTGCTACATGAAAAATGACAAATACATGAAAAAAAGTGATTGCAATCACATTTTTCATGTATTTCTTATTTTTCGTGTAGCAGGATCCATCGAAAGTATGCAACATGGGTACTCCTTAGATGAGGAATTAAATTTTGCATCCAACCAGTATTCCTGCTTGAAATTTGAGTAAAAACTTTGGGAGATAAGTTGAAAATATGAGTTGAAAAAATAGTTTTCTCCTTTTTCCCTCTAAAATTTAATGATGTAATAAAATATTATTTTATTATTTCCACTATTATTTTATAATTTCCTTAGGAGACCCATTTTAGACCTCAAAATTCCCCTAACGATCACCTTCCACTTTTGCAGGTAGAAAAAAAAAGATGTGGCAAATAAGTTAGGAGGCATGGAGCAGCTCTACTTTATCAACCCATATCAACAAGGGTCTTATCCTCCACAACTTTTTCAACAATATCAAGGGTATTATGTCATTTCATCTCTTCACACATATCATAACCCATGGGGTGATCCATATTTTCTTCCATATTCATAGTCTTATCATCCCCAATATCATATTCCTCCTTTTTATTCATACCAACACCAACCTCCTCATTGGGGTGATCCATATTTCCCCCATCCACCTATGGCACAACCACATCCTCAAACACAACCATTTCAAAGATCTACTCCCACTTAACTACCTACACAACCATTTCCAAACCTCAACAATAAAATGACTCATCCCCCTTACAAAGTTTAGATGAAAAATCTCCAAAAAGATCCTCTTGATCTAAATGATATCCATCTTAGATCAAGAAGAGTATTCCAAAAATAATATTTCTCTATTGTCATTAAAGAACAACATCAAGAATAACAATGTACATAGGAGAATAAATATTCATGGACCACCTTTGGCGGAGAGCAACTATTAGAGCCTGAGATTGAAGAATTTATACTATGCTTGTCATCAGATCCTTTATGTGTTCAAGGGACTAATAAGAAAAAAGTAGAAGATTTGAATTGCATGGAAGCCTAGAAGGCATAAAAAATTATCCAAATGAGAAAGTGAACCAAGGGAATCATAAATATATTAAACTTTGGTTCTTGACCATAATTAAGCAAGAGCATCACTCTCTTCAACAATGTTTGACATCATCAAACTCAAAGGAGTTGGTCTCTCATATTCAGGTACATGTCAAAGCATATGTTTCAAGCCTACACTTGATTTTATGCCAAATTGGAAGTATTCCTACACTTGAAAGATATTTTCTTTTTTTTTTCAAGTAGAGTAGGATAGAGGAATAAAGAAAACTTAGAAAAAAGAAAAAAGAAAAAAAAAAAAAAGAAAATAAATGATTCTTTGCCCCAAGCATCTCTCAATATGAATGGTGCTCTCCAACCCTTGTGCTACAATAAAAACAAGTGAGCACCAAAATAAAAATCGACCAAAAATTAGTCAAAGAAAGTCAAATCCTGGGCATTCACCTTGTTTGCCCAAACATTCTCCAATGGGACCAAAGCCAAGTCAATCCATCACCCTCAACTATTTCAAAGATTCAATACATCATTTGCAATAGACCCATTCATTTTCCTCATTGTCCTATAACTGCTACAAAAAAATTATGTTTTGCTACAAGATTGCCAAAATATAGAGGGCAGAAATTGTTTTGACCATATCTCAAAAACCATGCATATTTTTTCCGATTTGTTTCACGGGGATATGCATAAGGATGATGATAACATGCTCAAGAAATTTCAACAAATTTCAGTGCATACATTTCGAGATATTGACCTCTATGACCTACAACCATTTTCCATTCTTCTCGATATTCGTATTTTCGTTGGCCAAGATTTTTTATGGGGAGATGCATTAGGATTATGGAAACATTCTAAAAAAAAATCATGTCAAACCAATCTATCTTTTGAGAGATATGGATTAAACAAGTTTTCAACAAGATTGTCCTATATTGCTGGTTGTCCAGATTTTCTACATGTTGTGATCGACAGAGAGAGGGGTAAAATATTATGTTTTCCTTGGGGGAATGAAAAAATAATTCCACCACACCACCATCATCCATCCTCCACACTATTTACGTACTTCTCCATCCAAAAATTCATCTTTACCCATGAAAAAACCCATTTTCACCCCTTCTTCCACATTCTTGACCACCACCAAAGTATCTAGTCCTTATCCATGAGCTCGTCATGAATTATCAGAGCTTATGAATGCATTTCATGAAGAGTATTGTGGTTTTGGAGGGGTCTGTGTGACTACTACATGAAAGAATCCAATCATGTATTAGCCTACACAAACCCTACAAAACCACAATTAGAAACCCTTGACAACACCAAAACGAATACTTAGCCATCCTGAAGCATTGAAGGGCTATATTTATGATCTTGGGCAACAACACAACTCTTAAGGAGCTACTATAGGGTCATTGTTCATCTCCAACAGTATTATAATGATCCACCATTTGAAGAACCTACATCCAAAAGCTTCTCTCAATCAGACACTTATCATAAAATATCTATTTGTTTTTCAAAGCAGTGCCAAAGCATGAAGGAGCTAGTATGGAAAATGGAACCTCAAAACAATCAACAGATCAATGAGCATTTCTGAAGCAGTATGCAGACATCAAGGCAACCAAATACCATCAAGTAGGCACAAGTATGCATTTTCATCACCTATCCTCTTGAGCATATTATGGTTAAAAGTTTGTTGTCAATGCAAAAGAGTGTTTTGTACACTAAAAGTGGGCCACCCTGGAACAATTAAGTGCAACTAACTCCCTCATACATGGAAAATGACAAGGAAATGAGAATGATAATTATGAAGAGTGGGCCAATGGATTTGAGAAGTTACGAAGGTGTAGGTGGGGGCCAACGCATACAATGTGTTGATCCCACCACTAAACCACAAAAGGAATAAGGGATGAGCCAAAACTTCATTTGTACCAAGAGTTCATTCCTCACCTCCCGTGAAAAAAAGTTAAGATAATTTGGCTAAAAATATGACTGTACAGACATCCTATAGCACACCCTTGGAGATTGAATTTTTCTTAAAAACATTTCTTTTTATATGAGGGAAGCAAGGTGGTAGCAAAGTTCATTTGTTTAGAATTTGGCATGTAATTCTATTCTCCCTAGCCAAGAGAAGAGCACCAACCCTCTCACCTCTGTCTTAAAAACCTAAGCTACAAAAAACAAAACAATTTACAAAAAATTTCATGCCTTGCTTCTCAATACTTATGGACAATTGCTTAGGAATTTGTCAAGGCCTCCTCCCTATTTTCCGACTCTTGTCTATTTTCTTGCCAATTATCCAACTGGATGACTTTCTCCCAAGTGTACAAGTTAAACGCTATGCTTGTGCTAGTCTACTATAACCACAGTAACAAAATATTGGCATTCAACAAACCATTTTAGCACGGTCATCAACCTTGGCATCAATCACAAAAATAGCACTAAAAATGAAAAAATAGTTTTCTAATTAAACATCAAGTTGATAACCTACAATGGGTAGTGTCATGGTGTAAGGACGCCTAAATACTTGAAACATTTTGAAACCGTGGATTTTAAGTGAGTGAAATGTGTAAGGACATTGTTTTGTAGCAATATTCTTATGATGAAAGTTATTCAAATCACTACTCACTCAAAAAGAAATTGCAAGGTTTGGAATCGTGTATTTGAAAAAACAAGAATTTAAAATTAGTTGTCTAATTAGACACCAAATTGAAAACCTACAATGCATAGTGTAGTGTCATGGTGTAAGGGTACCTAAATACTTGAAACATTTGAAACCATGGATTTCAAGCCAAGTGAAATGTGCAAGGACTCATTTAAATTAGAAGATACCATAGATGTGTTGTTGACCAGGGTCATAATTTATAATTTTAAAGAGATGTGTCAAGACAACATGGATAACATTATCACGGAATGTGGTATAATCAATTGATTGGGAGGTCTGCTTAGTCTAAAAATGTGTCATTGTACTCATTATTTTGGCAAATTTTCATGACTAACCACTAAATATCCCATACAACCCAAACATTGTTGAACATTGCTTATCTTTGCTGCAAAGAAGTTATGGGCCCACTTATTAAATAGGACATTTGCTCATTGTTATTTCCATGTCTGCATTTTCCAAGATCACTACCATTTATTTGTTTGTTTCATTTTCTTCAATTGTGGTGAAATTTCGATAATTTCTACCATTGTTTGTTTATTCAAAGTGCACCAGTCAATGTTTTAGATCTCTTGCCATTGAATGGAAAATTAGAAGATACCATAGATGTGTTGACCCATGTCATAAAATATAATTTTGGGGAGATGTGTCAAGGCAATATGGATAATACTATCACAGAATGTGGTGTAATCAATTGATTGGGTAGTCTGCTTAGTCTAAAAAATGTGTCATTGTACTCATCATTTTGGCAAATTTTCATGACTAACCACTAAATATTCCATTCGCCCTAAGCATTGTTGAACACTGCTTATCTTTGCTGCAAAGAAGTTACGGATCCACTTATTAAATAGGACATTTGCTGGTTGTTACTTTTTTGTGTCTACATTTTCCAATATCACTACCATTTATTTGTTTGTTTCATATTCTTCAAGATGATATCTCCAGTTGTTTGTTTATTCAAAGTGCACCAATCAGTGTTTTAGATCTCTTGCCATTGAATGGAAAATTAGAAGATACCATGAATGTGTTGACCCATGTCATAATTTAAAATTTTAGGGAGATGTGTCAAGACAACATGGATAATATTATAGCAGAATGTGGTGTAATCAATTCATTGGGAGGTCTGCTTAGTCTAAAAAATGTGTCATTGTGCTCATCATTTTGGCAAATTTTCATGACTAGCCACTAAATATCCTATACACCCCGAACATTGTTGAACATTGTTGAACACTGTTTATCTTTGCTGCAAAGAGGTTATGTACCGACTTATTAAATAGGACATTTGCTCATTGTTACTTCTTTGTGTCTGCATTTTCCAATATCACTACCTTTTACGCGAACATTGTTGAACACTGTTTATCTTTGCTGCAAAGAGGTTATGTACCGACTTATTAAATAGGACATTTGCTCATTGTTACTTCTTTGTGTCTGCATTTTCCAATATCACTACCTTTTATTTGTTTGTTTCATTTTCTTCAATTGTAATAAAATTTTGATGATTTCTATAGTTGTTTGTTTATTCAAAGTGCACCAGTCAGTGTTTTAGATATCTTGCCATTGAATGGTTTGCAGCAACCAGTTTTCTTGATAAATGTATCAATGATTATTATGGATCTCTTGCATTTGAATGGTTCATTGTAGAACAAAATTTCCTTAGTGGACATGTAATGCTTCGTTGCATTTATATTATCATTGACAATTTAGTTCCAATATTCCAATGATTTGAATTTTTGTGTACTTTCAAAAATCTAAAAAATGAATACATGAAAAAAGATAAAAATGTGTATTCAGTACAAATGATTGGTGTTCCCTGCAAGGTCTCAGTAATTTCATTGTGGTTCAACTGCCCCAAAAATAGTTATTAACAATACTATCCATTGTGACTGTCATCCTAATATCTTTCTTACAAATACAGCATCTTATCCAAACTATCAATAAAGCTGAGTAATTTTCAGGGAAAGCATTTCAATAACTAAAATTTCAACGTGTCAAAATACAAGGAACTAATGAAATATGTCGTGGTAGTACTATATTACTTTCAGTTCTCTTCTAGTATGTCAAAAAAGACAAAGCTTTACGTGAACAAGAAATGCCTAATTTTGACTTGGACAACAATGCCTGTTCGTAACAAAAAAATGATTCCTCTGCCATAATCTTCGGAACCCATCACAAATATGTAAGTAATAAATTATCAAAAATTCTACCAAATATTCCTTTCATCTATCTCTACGTGCTGGTTGTCATTCCAACAAACAGCTTGAAATCAACCCCCTTATTCTGCAAGTTAAAACCATGTACCATAAACTAGTTTCAACTATTTTGAATGCTCTTGAAATAGTTAGCTTTGTTATCAATAAGAGCCTTTACAGTCTCTAAACCCATTGGATCTCCCTCCTCAATAACTTTCAGAACAGTGCCACCGCCTGTAAATAAATAGTATTTGATATTGTTCAATGCAGCTTCATACAGGGCCGGATGAAGGCTGGCACAGAATGAAAACATTGTTAAAGCTCTATTCATATGAAATGCTTGCATGAGATAAATACTATAGTGATGGAAATGTACCTTTTAAAAGTCTGAAGGGTATCACCACCTCCGAAGAATTTTTGGGCAGAACGATTTTTATCAATGACCTCATCCATCTTGCTTGTACCATGCCAGAAATGTGGCATGAGTCCCATCACAGCATTAACAAATATTGTCTTAGCTGAGTTCATTGCTTGTTTAGCATCATCTCTCTCAAATGAGACAGGGTCAACGTCAACAACATACTTGTAAGTCTGGCCAAGAGCAAAGTCCTGCCACACATCGACAATGAAAGAATTTCACATCAGATCACATCATAGCTGATTGATATTTTAACTCAAACAGTTCTACTACTGCAAGAAAAGAAATATGTAGTATATACCTTGACATCAATCGTTCTAAATTTCCCTTCAAATCTACCATCCAGAGTATCAGTTTCAACCAGAACTTGCAACTCAAGAATTTTTTTGTGCACCTTATCCTGTTCTACCAGCTCTTTTGCAAGTTCAATATCTGATTCCTACACAAAAAAGGTTAAACACAAAATAAGCAAAACAAAAAAAACAACTGCAGAGAGACACTTCAGACTGGAGGGAAAAAGAATACACACCTCAACACCAGCAATTTTAACTCCATATTTAGCACATAGATAAGTATTGTAAATAAGACCACCCAGAACCAACTTATCAACTTTCTTGTATATCTCTTTTAATGGACCGATCTTAGTATCATACTTTGCACCAGCAACAATTGCAACAAATGGTTTGCTGGGATTCAAGACAGATTGCACATGATAAAGTTCGCCCTGAGAAAGGATACAATGTCAGGAAATTAAAATCAGAATCTTCTCTTTTGCTAAATAACAAGAAATATCGAACCAAAATCTGTTTTCATTGAAATAATGACTCTAGTGAAGTAACAGGATTCCAAATAGAATTGAAGGAAAGAACACACACCTGCATGCATAGTCCTGCATATGAGGGAAGGTATTTCGCAATATGGTATGTGGAACCATGAGGCTGCCATGAGCCAAATGCATCATTAACATATACATCAGCTAAAGCAGAGAGCTGAATGACAAATCTGTTAAGCTTTTCTCCTTTGTCTTCCTCCCCCTGTTTCATGGAAGGAAAAATTATTATCAAGAGATAATTGGCTTCAGAAGTTATAATAGAAATGATTATTCAATCATATTCGACTGATCCTTTGTCTTCCTCCCCTATTTCTTGGAAGAGCTAAAATTATTATCAGCAAGAGATATTTGGCTTCAGAAGTTATAAAGGAAATGGCTATAGTCAATCATATTCAGCTGATCGGTGATACCAGACACATTAGTTTACTTAATAGAGCTAGATGAAACATAGAGGTCCACTCAATAACTGTCAAGGCCCCCAGGTTCCTGTTCCTCAAGGAAGTGGATCCTACATCGCATGCCCCATATTTTTAAGGAATTCATTTTCAGGAGACCAGCCAGTAGTAAAACAAAGGACACCACTCATATGAGTAAACAATGCATTGAATAAAAAGTGCACTGGGCACATCGAAAATGGACACTAGAGGTCCACTCAATATAAGTGTCAAGGTCCCAGTTTCTTGTTCCTCCAGGCATTGGACCCTACATCACATGCCCCATATTTTAGAAGAATTCATTTTCAGGAGATCATCTAGTAGTAAAACCAAGAACGCCACTTATATGAGTAAACAGTGCATTGAATAATAATAGTGCACTGGGCACATTGAAAATGGACACTGAAGAAATCCAGCTAAGACTAGATCTAATGCACCTCGACATTTGGAAGCTCAAGTATATGCATACACACAAAAACATTAGCTAGAGCATAAACCTGAATGGCAATTCTTTAGAGCTTCTCCTATCTCCATCACCACATTTCATATAAGGGCTCATAAAAAAGAATTTCCCATTCTTAATTTATTTTCAGGAAGATATATTCAAATTATAAATTATAAAGAGATGATTATATTCAAGCATTGAGTCTAGATAGCTGGTCACTGCTACCAGCCCCGTGATAGTTTTCATTCAAGGATAAATTAAACCTAGATGTCAACTCAATATAAGTAACTGAGGTCTCAGGTCTATGTGCGTAAAGGCTTTGGGTCCTATATCACAAGTCCCAGACTTTTGAAGAATTTGTCTTCCTGTGACCAGACATAATCAAGTTCAGATCACCAAAGAGTTCATTGCACCCAGATAAGCCAGGTACATTCCGCTGCCTGGACTAAGGAGGGGTGATCTGTGAACTCTTTGTGTATTCCTGCATGCATAACAGTACATTGAATCTAGACATAAATTAGCTGAATCGTAAACAGACACTAGCTCAAGTTCACACAAATGGGCTCAAATACTTGAACTCCACCTCAAATGTTGGAAACCAAAACATGCAACCTTTAGCTTTGTAACATCAAGTTACATATCAGACATCCGTTTGGTTAGGCCTGTGCTAGTAACAAATTCATTTTCAATAAATGAATAGTCCAGAATACTATGACCATGAATTTAGCAATTTACTGCATATTGGGCAAAGGAAATTAAGCTGGGAGAAGTGAAAAAAACAGGAATCACGCTGAAGAACTCACTGCAAACCACCGAGTATTTGGCAAGTAGATTCCACCAATCTTCCGACTCTTAAGGTCATGGATCAGCCAGTTGATGGAGGTGTCGATATCCAGAATTCCATTTTTCTCCGTTGTACTGAAGCGGGGAACTACAAATTTGATGTGGAGCTTCCTTTGCAAATAGGCAACAACAGCATCCACAGATTCGTCCTGAAGTGTAGAGATAGTTTTTGTCTTCTTATCATATGGGCGTCCAATGTGAGTCATGATAATGGGCCTGCACATTCCAGTTTCAGGTCAAATGAGCACATCACTACAATCTAGGCACAATAAGCTGAACTAAACACAGGATTAAGGGCTGTAAAATAGGTCTAGAAGGTAAACAGTTGAGCCCACCTTCCACCTCGCTCGACTATGTTGTACATAGTTGGTAAAGTCACATCGATTCTGTATTGATCTAATATTTTACCTGCACCCACCACCATTAAAAACCTTTGAGACGCCTTCTAATGAAACAGAATCCAATGATAACACCTTAAGGCTTAGAACATACTCAGAACAGTAGTTTGATACAAAGAACAAATCAACAAAAGAACTAGCATCACAAAACTGTCGGGCAGACTACTACCAATGGCCATTAAATACGAGGAAAAATATATATTAGCACATATATAAATTGACTAAATGTTCAAAAAAATGGTATGGATTTGGACAAAGATCTCAAGTTGTAAATTTGGATGCTAATATCCATATTGATACTGTGGCAAGAGCAACTACAAAAGAATAATAGGCGATAATTTAATTGATATGATAAACAAATATTAAATTTGGGCTGTTCAATCAGGCCTGGGATTTGCAAAGATGGCCAGCTCTCATGGTCACTCTAAAAGATGCCTCATGTGTAAAAATTCCATCTTGTAGAAAGGAATTTGAACATGCAAGTTACATTATGCTGAAGCCCGGGACTGCCTATCTCTTTAAGTGAGGAAATAGGAGGGCTAGAGAAAACAAGTTCAATGGAAAGACAAGCATTACAAAGGAAAATAATTGGCTCAAGTAAGCAGGTAGGGAACATCAAGAAATAAATAGATGCAGCTTAGATTAAAGATGGTGAGCTCTCATGGTCACTCTAAAAGATGTGCCATATGTAAAAATGCAAACTCGTACAAAGGAATTATCCTGAAGTCCAGGACTGCCTCTCTCTTTAAGTAAGGAAATGGGGGAGCCTAGAGAAAACAAGTTCAATAACGACGAACATTTCAAGGGAAAATAACTGGCTCAAGTATCCAGGTAGGGAACATCAAGAACAAACAGATGCAGCGGAGATTAACATAGAAAATAACAATTAGAGATAAGAGGACGTGGAAGAGAAAATATGGATGCTCTAGGACAAAATTACAAAGCTAAAGATGAGGCGAGGTTCTCAGGTGATAAGGTATGCAGTTCCAACAGGTACCTCTGAAGAATCCTTTGAATTGGATCAATGGGTAGCAAAGGAGAAAGGTATTCAGCAAGACCGTTAGAGCAAAAAACCAGTCCTCAGTCATCTTCTCGTCAAAAATTGGTAGCAAGGAAGACCCTAGCAAGTTTTATAACTCTAATAATAGTGTTAACATGATCGGTCAGGTTATTAGAAAAAAATCCAGATGAAGGTAAATGCCCTAAAATTGCACTGAAAAACGACCCTGAAACCTCAAAAAGAAGGGGACTTGATAAACATTTGGGGTAATGAAATAATGAAAGAACTGTACACTCGCCTTTCTTCACGACATTGTGATCGACTCTGAGAAGAACGACCTTGTCTCTGAGATCGGCATCCTGCAGCAGAGGCAACCTCGGATCGATATCCTCTTGGCCAATTCCATCCTCCACGCTGTAACCCACACGCAGCCCATTCTCTGAATTATACTTAGCCATGGTTCTTGATGAGTATTCCCTTGATTTCTGATCCCTCGTTTGTTATTGGCATCGACCCTCTCGCTTAATTTATATATGCTCAATTCAGCGATCTTTACCCGCCACACCCCCAAATTCGTCGGTATTTGTCGGTTTCTGTGGGATTTCAAGTAAACCGCGGCGTGGAGAACTTGCGTGCGGGGAAAGTGTTAGATCCCGAAAACCTTTTCGTTTCCAGTGATTGTGTCAACTCCGGCTTCTGGAATTTCGCGATAGCCATGAGGCCAGCTGAGCAATACCTGTTTGTAAAACCGAAACGCTCTGGGAGCCCGGTATTGCCCACAGCCGTAACGATATAACTGTCTTTGCTGCCACGTGTAGTGACACGGCACTTCTCATTAGCCACCATCAACGTTGAATAAATGTTTTGTCATCGGTGGACCTTCGTGTATTGTTCGAGTTCATAGACCGACCGAAAGTCACGCCCGCATAACATCTAGAATTGTTTGACTCAAATAATTTAATTATATAAAATATTTAAAGGATCAATTAGTTGGAATTCAGGGCGATAATGTTATTTATTTAGGTTCAAATTTTATTTGGTAATGGTTGGTGGGTTATCATAATCAGGGGTGATCTTCTTGATGGTAGAGTTGATTGTATATTTTAGTTACCAATTTTTAGTGGCAATGATGATTTTATGGACTGGTTATCATCTTTTTTATAAAGAGAAACTAATTTAATTAATATTAAAAATTTATGACGTTAGGATTGTTTTATATTTAATAAATAGTTAATTTATTTATTTATTCATTTTATTATTATTATTATTGTAAATTAAGAAGATCTATTCACATTTAATATAAAAACTTAGATTACATTGTAGTATTGGAGAGGCGAATTCGCAGACAAGCGTCTGGAAGTAGAAGATTTTTCTGTCAGATATGCTAGGGTCTCTCCCTCTGGGAAAGGGAATACAAGGGGAGGAACAGAGGGGAGAGTGCTAGTGCCAAAAAACATAGAGTGATCATGCATTGAAGTGCTTGAAAAAAGGCATTGAAGCCTTGAACAGAGAGTTAAAAAGGAAGGCATAACCAGAGAATCAGGAGATTTGTAGGCCAAGAGAGCGCTGCGGCTCAGCATCGTCGGTCAGGAAGTCATCCACGCTGATGGGCCTGTTTGGAGAACCCTCATCGGAGCAAAACATATGGTGTCAGCTGGAGGAGGGACTGACCCCGAGGCCGTCTGGCCTAGAGGAGCGCGGAGTCGTTGGAGCAACTTCTTCTTCCTTGGGACGCTGGTGGTGGCGGCGAGTGGTAGACTGGCTCCTCAGAAGAGCATAATGGGGGGAGCTCTTGTCAATGAATCGCATATGATGAACTTTTCTTACATACATGACAAATTTCTCTGTTAATGAGTGAATTTTGTGTTCCAGAACTCTGTTTCGGTCATTCTGGTCCTGGAGGGCTATAACAAGGAGAGTTTTAGTGTGCCAATGTAAATCGATGGCTCAACTATACGATTTTTCCCGGGGTCTGGTGAGACCGGGATTCGGGATGCAACTGAGCATTGCATTAACCGCCTCCGACGGTGTCTCTCTGTGCAGAATGTGCGCTCTGTTCTCCAAGTCAGTGATGTGCCTCTGCAAATCCTGGCTAGTGGTGGCCACATAAGATGCGGCAGAGTTCCTAGTAGCGGTTTCGGCGTAGGTGACAGGGCCACGAGATCTGCTAGCCCAGTGAGCACCGCGATCGCGACGGGCAGGGAGAGGAGGGTGAGCTCGGCGAGGGGCCATGGGGCCAAGGAAAGGCAGAACGAGGTAGGGGGACACGAAGGGATGCGAGGGAGAACAGCGAAGAAAATGCCTCTGGGGAGATAGAGTGGGGACGAGTGCAGCAACAGGAGCAGGAAAGAATGCAAAACCGTCGATGGAAGAGGGGATGATATAGGTTGGTGGGAGGAGAGGCGGACAAGGGGAGCCACTTGGGAGCATGCTAGATGAGTTGGCTTCGTCATGCATGAAATTAATGAGGCCAATGGCCGCGTACTGCTGAGGGTAGGTTGCATTAGTGCCGAAGGTGGGATGATTCATGGGGAGGGTGGCAAGTGGGAGGGTCATGATTATTGATTAGATTAAGAGGGGTGCTAAAGGTCATCCTGCTGTGAATTGAGGAGGTTGATACAAATGCGATAATTTTTTACAGATGGCCGATTGATGGTGTCCCACGCTGCAGAAGTGAGCCTGTTGATGTCGATGACACCCAAATTTTCCAGAAAGTCCGCAAGCTTGTTTGCTTTGCGCCTAATGGCCGTGAAGGAGATGCCCCTGGCATTGTCGATGCTGAGCTTGATTTTGTGCAGGGTTTTGTTTATGTGTCAGCAGTTAGAGACTAGATGGACATTGCGTCTCTGTTGGGTTTTTTGACAGTCTTGGGTGGTCACTGTGGAGTCCCCTTCCACCAGGAGGGGCCAGAAGTTTTTCTCTCTGGCAATGTCAAGCCCGTGAGCTAAGGCTTGCAGTTCAACGACGTTGTTGGTGGTGTGGCCCAGATTCCCGTAATAGATCCATAGAATTTTGCCTTCATGGTTGTGGAAAACTCCTCCAAAGCCCGCATTGCCAGGATTATCTTTGGAAGCACTGTCATATTTTAGCTTAATGATGTTGGGGTCAAGAGGGTGCCAATTGGGTTCCGGCACGAAGGCTAGAGTAGCAGAGGGGTAAGCGGGAAGGAAGACGGGAGAGAGGTCAAGAAGGGAGAGGATGCGGCATTCCTCCCTCGTGGGGGGGGGGAGGAGGGATTAGGGAGCTTGGAAATGGAGGCAGATTCTCACAAGGTCTGCTTGATGGAGTGGAGGACATGTTCTTCTCTTTTTTCCAAGTTCTTGAGGATACGAGAGTTCCTTCATTTCCAAAGGGCCCATCAAATGATGCTCGGGAGAAGGTTCCAGGCCAAGTTGATGAGGGGTTGGGAGGAGAAGGAGGTTCTCCAGAGGTTGAGGGAGAGGAGGATGGAGGAGGGGTCATGATCATTTAAAGACAAGAAATAACTAGTTCCAAATGTTGGAGGCGAATTGGCATTCGTTTAGCAAATGATTGGAAGTTTCAGAGTTGGTTTTGCAAAGAGTGCAGATGGATGGACTAATAAATCCTTTTCTTTGGATATTTTCCCAGGTCAAAATTTTTTGATGCATGACAAGCCAAAGAAAGAAGTAATTTTTAGCCAATGGTTATGATTCCAGAGCCTACTCCATTTACTGTCCAGGGGGATGGGATTGGGGTCAGATATGTGACAATAGGCCTCTTTAATATTGAAATGTCCTGCTGCATTTAGACCCCATCTGAGCTTGTCTAGCTCCACGCCCTTTTGAATCTATCTTTTTGGAAGCTCTTATGCGAGGATGGCACAAAGTGCAGAGTTATTGTGCTAAACCAACGCAGAGGGTTCAAGCCACACCCTCCAGTCAGTGTTGTCCTCGATATTCCAGAAGTCTTTAACCAAATTTTTGTTGAGTCTGTCCATTTGCATTTTGATGGGAAGGAGAATTTCTATATTGAGCCTGGGGCGTTGCTCCCAGGCATCATCCTAGAACAAAGCATTCTTGCCACTGCACACTTCCCATAAATAGTAATTGATCTCTAAGACTGAGACCCCCCACTTTTTTAGACTTGCAAATTTTGTTCCAGGCGACCAACGCCCATTTACCTTTGTTCTCCTTGCCTTTCCAGAGGAAGTCCCTTTGGATTGATTTGATTTGGTTAGAGATGGATTTAGGGGCAGCAATGGCCGAGTATTGGTACTGAGGGATAGCTTGGAGAACTGAGTGAATGAGGACAAGCTTGCCCGAGAGGTTTAGGGATCTGAAGGTCTAATTGGAGATCTTTTTTTGCAGCTTAGTGATTAGGGATTCCCAGATACCTTTGGCCAAGGGTTTATCAGTGAGAGGAACACCCAAGTATTTAGAAGGAAAGGCACTGAGCTAGAAGCCCAGAATGCAGGCAATGTTGAACTAAATGACTTGGGAGGTATTGAGGAAAAAGAGCTTAGATTTGGTGTTGTTGACAGAGGTGCCTGATGCAAGAGAAAAATATTTAAGAATAGTCTGGAAATCAAGGGCTTCTTTGACTATAGGAGTGCCCATGAGTAGCGTGTCATCTACAAATTGCTGATGGGTGGGGGGGGGAGGGGGGTGGAGGGATAGAGGTTGAGACCACAGATACAGCCATTTGTAAAGGCAGCCATAATGGAGCGCCCCAGACCTTCAACCACGATGACAAAGAGGAAGGGCGAAAGAGGGTCACCTTGTTTGATGCCATGAGAAGGGTTGATGATGACCGAGGGGGATCCATTGAGGAGGATGAAAAAGAAAGCTCCCGAGACTAAGGCCATTATCCATTTGATGTAGTCTTTGTTGAAGCCAAAAGCGGCAAGCATTTTCCTGATGTAGTTCCAATTAATTCTGTCAAAATATTTGGACATATCCAATTGGATAAGCATGCCTGGTTTACGTTGATCCTTGAGGGAGTGGATAACTTCCTAAGAGAGGATGATGCTATCCAGAATTTTCCTGCCTTTGATGTAGCCTGTTTGATGAGGGGAAATGAGAAGGGGTAATATAGTTTTGATCTGGTTGGCTAGGACTTTGGAGATTACCTTGTAGATTACATTTCAGAGGGCAATTGGCCTGAACAGGTCTGGGGAGTCTACTTTGTCAGATTTGGGGATGAGGGTGAGGAAGGTGGCATTGAAGGAATTGAGGATAGATTTTTTTATTCGAATTTTCTTCAGCCACGTCATAGAATTCTTCTTTGATCACGGGCCAACAGGCCTTGTAGAAGTTTACGGTGAAATCGTCTGGTCCAGGAGCTTTTCCATTGGGCATTGATTGGACTACTTCCTCCACTTCAGCCATAGTTATTTTTTTTAACAACATCTGGTTATTCTCTTTGGTCAAGATTTTGGGGATGTTTCTTGTTATTTTCCCTATGTCCTCCTTGTTGTCATTATTTGATTCCGTGAGGATGGCCGCGAAGTGTTGATTGGGCTCCTCTTCAATCTCAGAGTGATTGCATAGGATGAGGCCCTGCTGATTTTTTAGACTGAGAATTCTATTGTGCTTTCTGTGTTGAATCATTGACATGTGGAAGAAGGCAGTGTTCTTTTCTCCATCTTTGAGCCAGTTGACTCTGTACTTTTTCCTCCATAGAGTTTCTTCCTGGGTAGCTCATTCATCCCATTTATTTTGAAGCCTGAGTTCCTCCTGCTTTTTCTGCTCTGTCATCCCCTGATTGATGATACTCTTTTGAAGGGTCTTCATTTTTGTTTCAATTAGATTTTTTTTCAGCTATTATGTCTCCAAAGGTTTGTTTGTTCTAGACTCTAAGTTATGATTTAATGTTCTTTAGCTTCTGCTGGAAGTTATGCATTTTTTTTGCCCTGGGAGGGTAGGGGGGAAGACCACCACTCCCTCATTTTGTCCTTGAAGTCTAGATTACTGATCCAGAAAGCTTCGAATCTAAAGGGAGTGTTTTTGGGGCATTCCAAGAGCTTAATGTAGAGAACAATGGGCCAATGATCCGAGCCTGCCTGAGGTGATATGCTTGCTTCCATTTCCAGAGACTAGAGGAAGAGGTCCTATGAGAGGAGAAATCTGTCAAGTCTGGAGGCAATCTGTCTGTCCCCTCCTCTTCTGTTGTTCCAAGTGAAGGAGCCATTTTTGGGTGGTGAGGGTTTCCAATGTTTTGGCCAGATTGGCAATACCAAAATATGAGACAACATCAGAACCACTTTTAGACCTCAGGATCTATCCCTCCTGGGTCCAAAGAGGGATCTCTCTATGATATGTCAAAGGTATATGTCTTTGAAGCTCAATGTTAAGATATTAGGCTAGTTATAAGGCTCGGGTTTTGTTTGTTTGATGTATTTTTGGTTGTTGGGAATCAGGAAAGAAAAGTTCGATATAAGACAAGGAAGAGAAAAGAGGATTTTAGGCAAAGGAGAGATGCTACAGGGAACATTCAAGACCATTGGGCAATGGACTCAGGAAAGGATTTACTTGCTACTCAATGTGCAAGCTTTCAGTTGGGCTAGTCATCTAAAGCATTGGATATTAAGATGATAGTGTGGCGTGAAATGGTAAGAGAGGAGGAAACAATAAAGGTTTAGAACACAAATTTAAAGACCTGAGATCATAGAGAGACTTTGAACTCTCAATTCTTCGGCCTCCAGCTTGAGGGATCTTAGAAAGGTTCAATTAATTGAAAAGGATCCTAGTGAGATAGAGACAGAGTTCTAGATCTCCCAGTGTTCCCAATTCTTTCAATTAAATCCTAACAAGAACATCTAAGAACAGATTCATTTAATTCATACATCAGCTAGCAGGCAATGACATCCACTACACTGGTTAAATTCACTGAAATCAACCCTTAGATAACACATTTAGTAGAAAACATCAAAGGCAAGGAGAGCAGAAACATAGGGTACCTAACAAGGGTAAATCCTATGCCAGATTTCTGATGCAAGCCAGTAGAAATGAAATGAAATGAACTGCAAGTTAAAAAAAAATACAGAGACAGAAAAAAATCACCGCTGCTTTAGATCAGGATCCAAAGAAATGTGCTTGTCATATTAAATAGCAACACCAGTCAAGTACAACATTACTAATAGCTGGATATTCAGTTTGAAAACATCTTCCTTAGCCTATCTTAAAACTTTACACAGAGACTATGTCTCAAAAGAAACAGCTTGTAGTTCTCTGATAACTGATCAACAACCTTCACAATGATTTCCTTCATGAATTTATAGCTCAAGTAAATGAAGGTAGATGGAAAACTAAATGCAGGATTAAAACTCAGAAGAGGAAGAGGGTCGAGGCCTTGTTCTGCTTTAAATTCATGGCATTTATCTCTGGTGCTCTTTGGATGAGAAGGGTCTTCGTCGGAGCCTCCATTTACTCCGGTATGTCTGCGATGTGCTTGCTTTTAGCTAAAGCGGCGAACTTAAACAAAAAATGAAATAATGATGCTAAGGTACGCCATACTTGGTAACAATGCTTACATTAGCATGGGGCCATTTCGAGGTTGGAATTTCCTCGGAAAAACGTTGTAGAATGAAAATTTGTTGAAGTTAGGCAAGATGATGAACTTAGTGGAAAGGAGTCGCCTTCTTCAAGTGAACGCCGCCAGGGCTGTTTTTAGGCGCAAAGTCTATTTTTAGACATATGGATCATGTTCTATGAGTTGCGGGATGCTATTTGTGGATGGTTGGTCAAGTCGGAAAAAATAGATGGACTTCTATTTTTAGACATACTGGGCGGAATCTATTTTTAGATTGCCGGTCTAAAAATAGATATGTCGAATATTATTAGCTCTTAATAATATTTAGACTCTAAACATTATCTTATTCTCTTGGAGAACTTTAGTTAAGTGCACAGATGTTGCACAGGAGCTGACAGAAGGAATTATGATATTCCTAAGGGTTATGTGGAGCTATTGCATGGATACTTCAGTTAGAACTCATGTGACAGAGTTTGGTGGAGTTGATTGAGGAAGTTAGTGGAGTTGTATTCAGTTTAACTAATCTAAACATAGTTGAGCTATTTGTATTCAATTTAACTAATTGATACAATTAGTGAGAGTGGTGTGAATTAATTATTAATTAATTCACTAATTATAAACTCATAAATCAACTAAATAATGCATCAGTTAACTTCAGTGCATGGACAGTTTCAGTGGAGACCAGTGCAAGAATAGGTGAAAGAGCAGGTTAACTATCAGTTGTGACTATATTGTTTCTATTTGCAACACACAGATATGTGGAGTAGCCCATGAGGATTGCGCAGTTCAATCCAGGTGGTTTATCTATTTAATGAATCCATCCCATAGCATTAATAATGCAATAGAGGCTGGCTATCAAGTGGAAAAATATTGGAGCATGTGTTTTGCTAGATCTAGCTTGATAGTGTGTAGCAATTGAGGGTGTGCATGAGAGCTTGTGAGGAGATTTTGTACTATGATTGTTACATGATCTCCATGACATATAATATACGGATAGTTGGGGTTTTCAGCTTTAAGCTTTCCCATTAAATACTGTGTTCATATGTGTGATTGTTTGTGGTTTTAATGTATGCATGCAATTGATTTTATTTTCGCATGTGATGATCAATGGTAGAAGAGATTCTGTATTATGCATGAAGCTAAAATAGTGTGTGATCAGGAGAATCTCGGTGAATAATATATCAGTTATTCAAATTTCTACATGGTATCAGAGCGATATTGATCATTGGAGCAATTGTAAAACATTGAAGCAGTTGAGTTTTGTGCTGGTGGAATTCGAATTTGCAGCAATGTTTTCTTGGTGTCGAAGTTGAGATGTCTTTCAACGGATTGCGATTGGAGTATGCCCTTGAGGGCAGCTCGAATTATATTGCATGGAAGGACAGGATGGAGGTGGTGCTAGATGACAATGGGTTGAAGGAGTTCATAGATGCAGAAATTCCAAAGCCTACTTCTACTGATGCTGCCGTACTTGACGCATGGCAAAAGAAGACAACAAAGTGTCGAAGGATTCTATTGGAGGGTGTGAAGGATCACATAGTGTCCAGCCTTCATGGTAAGGCTTCTCCATTCTTGATGTGGAAAGCCTTGATAGATTTATTCCAAAGCAAGAGCGACCAGAGGAAGTTGGCGCTCAAGGATAAACTCAGAAACATAAAGATGGAGAAAGGCGATAGTATGCCCAAGTACCTCACGAAGTTCACCCAATGCAGGGATGAGCTGGGAAGTGTGGGGGTGACTGTAGATGATGAGGAATTGGTGAGCTTGGCTCTCCTTGGGCTTCCGAAGAGTCGGCACTCCTATCGGGACTCTGTCAATGGTTGGGAACAAAGCGCAAGGATGGGACGACTTTGGTCGGATCTTGTACAGAGGAGATAAGGCGGTACCGAGACGAGATCTTCATCAAGAACTCGGTGAAAGGGTACTTTGAACGCCGACGAAAAGGGGAAGAGCAAGAAAGCTTCTCATTCCGGTGCGAAAGGCAAGAAGCAGGACATGTCCAAGGTGAAGTGCTTTCACTGTCACCAACACGGACATTATGCCACAAATTGTCCGCAGAAGAAGAAAAATAAGCAGGATGTTGGATCTGCAACTAGAGAGGCCTTAGCCTTGTAGTTTGAGCTGGATTTTTCGTTGATCGCATGCTTGGTTTCAAGTGTGATGGGTTCAGTGTGGTTTCTGGACAGTGGTGCGTCTTTTCACATGACAGGAGATTGAGATTTGTTTACTGATCTGGATGAGAAAGATCTTGGAGTGCACATCGAGATGGGCGATGATGGTAGATATAGTGCGACCGGTATCGGTACCATTTCCTTTGAGAAGGAGTCTGGTAAACCCTTTAGATTGAAGGAAGTGATGCATGTTCCAGGATTGCAGAAGAATCTTATCTTTGTGGCGATGTTAGAAGACAAGGGATATGATGTTGTCTTTAGCGAGGGAAAGGCTTTCTTGCGCAGTAAGGAAACTGGTGAGACCTAGAGGATAGGAGTTCGAGTTAAGAACCTTTATCAATTGCAGGTAGATGGCTGCGTAGCAATGGCAGGCAAGGCAGAAGGAGTGGTGAGCCGGGATGATGGCGAGTTGTGGCACCGGAGATTGGGCCACCTTCACCATGGAGCTTTGAAGATACTGCAGCAGATTTCTACTGGGCTTCCTAAAGGCACTCTTGCGTAGTCAGATCAGTGCAAGGGGTGTACCTTGGGAAAATTTGTGAAAGCCACCTTTCATGAGAAGGATAGTCGCACCACGACGATCATTGAGAAAATTCACATAGACGTATGTGGACCTTTCTCAGTAGCTTCGACAGCAAAGCACAGGTATTATGTAATATTTTTTGATGATTTTTCTCGTAAGTGTTGGATCCTCTTCATGCAGAAGAAGAGCAAGACATACTCAAAGTTTTGTGAGTTCAAGGAATTGGTTGAGAAAGAATTAGGGAAGCAAGTGAAGGCTCTTAGGAGCGACAATGGTGGTGAATTCATCTCTGGCTAATTCAAGGACTTTTGCAGCACAGAAGAGGAATTAGAAAGGCTCACCAGCACCTCATAACCCACGGCGGAGAACGGGTTGCGGCCGGAAGAACAGAAGGATCGTGGGTGCTGCACAGGCGATGTTGCATGATCAGGGCCTACCCATTCACTTGTGGCGGAGGCATGCAATAATACAGTATATGTGCAGAACCGTTGTCCTCACAGGATACTTGGCATGAGTACACCCGAGGAGGCGTTTTCTGGTAAGAGGCCTGATATTTCCCATTTGAGGATTTTTGGTTCACTTGTTTACATTCATGTGACGAAGGATGCCAGGAAGAAGCTGGAGCCGACTGCGGAGGTTGGGATATTTTCTTGGTACACTGATATGCCCCACAACTATCGTGTGTATTTTCCAGACAGTCGCAAGACTGTTATGCGACGAGATATCAAATTTCAAGAAGAGAAAGCCATGAAGTGTTCGCTTGAGAGGGAGCCACACTTCCATGCAGATGAGGAGCTATTAGTTCCTAAGGATGAGTCTCGGGATGTGGATCAGCCACAAGATGAGGTTCATGGAGTGGAAGAGACCACTCAAGCAGCGCCAACCATCAGAGGGCGAAAGCGCACTACAGAAGCTGAGCGATTGGCTCAAGATGCAGAGAAGGTTGTAGGAGCACCTACATCACGGCCCATGGAGACAAAGACAATCACTGATCGGTGCCGGATACATGGCTCTTGTGAGCAAGTGTGTACGTGTGAGCCGCTCTTTCGAGGAAGTATTCAGAGGATCCGCATGGGTAGATGCCATGGTGGAAAAGTATGGTTCGATTGTCAAAGCTTCGGTGCAATGGAAGATTGTCTCGAGACCGGGAAGGAAATCGACGGTGGGTTCGAGATGGATCTACAAAGTGAAGCAAGCATTTGTGGGGAGTGTGGGGGGGGGGGGGGGTACAAGGCAAGCCATGTTGCCCAGGAGCTTTTCTGCCAGATCGAGGGGATCGATTATGAGGAGAATTTTGCACCTGTCGCAAGGTACTCTTCCATACGGACGATCCTTGCTCTCTCAGCGCAGATGGGGTGGCACATTCATCGGATGGATGTGAAGACTGCGTTCCTCAATGGAGTTATTGAGGAGGAGGTGTACATAGAGCAGCCTGAAGGTTTTGAGATCTTCAGCAGTGAGTCGCATGTGTGCCGACTCAAGAGAGCACTGTACGGGCTGAAGCAAGCACCTCGTGCTTGGTACACTCGGATAGACAGCTACTTCACCGGGCTTGGATTCTCCAAGAGTGAGGGGGATCCAAACCTGTACCAGATTGTGGTGGAGGGGAAGCTGTTGATCATCGTACTGTATGTAGATGATCTGATTTTGACTGGCGATGAGCAGTTGATACTTTCATGCAAGGAGGATCTTGCACGAGAGTTTGAGATGGACTTGGGCATCCTTCATTATTTCCTGGGATTGGAGATTTGGCAGCGCAGCGGAGGACTGTTTGTTTCTCAGGGCAAGTATGCTCGGGAGATTCTGGAGAGGTTCAACATGCAGGGCTGCAAGCCTGTTGACACTCCTCTTCCTGGTGGCTGGAGGAAGGAGGATGCTGCTTCAGTGGAGGTAGTGGATGCCATTTGTTTATCGATAGTTGGTGGGGTCGCTTGTGTATAAGTCAGCCGACCCGACATATGCTATGTTGTTAACTAGCTTTCTGACTATGGTTAAGCCTACCCACGCCTTTTGGAAGGCGAGGCAAGCATGTATTGAGATATCTCGGAGGCACATATCTCAGAAAGGCACATCGGGATGTGGATTGTAGTGGAGACAATCGGATGAGGTGAAGCTATGTGGCTTACGGATGCAGATAGCGAGGCAATGGACGAGAAAGAGCACATCTGAAAGAGAGTTTTCAGTGTCGGGTCGACAACGGTTTCTTGGTATGGCGGGGAAGGAAGATCCATGGCACTCGATTCAGCGAGCGGTATGTGGCGGCGATTTTGGGCGCATGCGATCTATATGGATGAGGAAGATCTTGGTCAGGTTGTTTGGTTCACACTTAGATCCTATTGTGATATATTGTGATAATCAGAGTTGCATCAAACTCTCAGTTAATCCAGTATTTCATGATAGATCTAAACACATTGACATCCGGTATCATCATATCAGAGATTGTGTGCAGCGAAAGGTCATGTTACTTTCATAAATTCCTACGGAGGATCAGGATGCTGATATCTTGACGAAGGTGCTCACCAGGAGCAAATTCGAATACCACAGAGGCAGGATAGGGGTTGCAGATAATCCATATCTTTTTGAGAGGGAGTGTTGAAAATGCAACAAGATGATGGAGCTTAGTGAAAAGAAGTCGCCTTCACTAAGTGGGCCCGCAGGCTATTTTTGGCGCAAAGTCTATTTTTAGACTATGTCTATTTTTAGACATATGGATCATGTTCTATGAGTTGCAGGATGCTATTTGTGGATGGTTGGTCGAGTCGGAAAAAATAGATGGACTTCTATTTTTAGACATACTGGGCGGAATCTATTTTTAGATTGCCAGTCTAAAAATAGATATGTCGAATATTATTAGCTCTTAATAATATTTAGACTCTAAACATTGTCTTATTCTCTTGGAGCACTTCAGTTAAGTGCACAGATGTGGCACAGGAGCTGACAGAAGGAATTACGCTATTCCTGAGGGTTAAGTGGAGCTATTGCATGGATACTTCAATTAGAACTCATGTGATAGAGTTTGGTGGAGTTGATTGAGGAAGTTAGTGGAGTTGTATTCAGTTTAACTAATCTAAACATAGTTGAGCTATTTGTATTGAGTTTAACTAATTGATACAATTAGTGAGAGTGGTGTGAATTAATTATTAATTAATTCACTAATTATAAACTCATAAATCAACTAAAGAATGCATCAGTTAACTTCAGTGCATGGACAGTTTCAGTGGAGACCAGTGCAAAAATAGGTGAAAGGCAGGTTAACTATCAGTTGTGACTATATTGTTGCTATTTGCAACACACAGATAGGTGGAGTAGCCCATGAGGATTGCGTAGTTCAAGCCAGGTGGTTTATCTATTTAATGAAGCCATCCCATAGCATTAATTACGCAATAGAGGCTGGCTATCAAGTGGCAAAAGATTGGAGCATGTGTTTTGCTAGATCTAGCTTGATAATGTGTAGCAATTGAGGGTGTGCATGAGAGCTTGTGAGGAGCTTTTGTACTATGATTGTTACATGATCTCCATGACATATAATATACAGATAGTTGGGGTTTTCAGCTTTAAGCTTTCCCATTAAATGTTGTGTTCATATGTGTGATTGTTTGTGGTTTTAATGTATGCATGCAATTGATTTTATTTCTGCATGTGATGATCAATTCTAGAAGAGATTCTGTATTATGCATAAAGCTAAAATAGTGTGTGATCAGGAGAATCTCGGTCAATAATATATCAGTTATTCAAATTTTCTACAAAAGCAGCATGGGCACTTCGTCCTTTCACTGGTAGGGACATTCTGCTGATGGTGACATTTGATATATATCATTTTCTGGTGCTGGATCTTCTGTGTGATCTGTGATGTCTTTGGTCTAGTATTCAACCTTCAAATCATTGGATTTAGGCTCAAAATATTCAATGACAGGCCCTAAACATTTTGTTTTCCCATTAATACTCTTAGCTGCTTCCTCGTTGTCTCTGACTGCGAAATCTGTGCTTTAATGGCACCGGGGAGGTTTTACAGAGTTTAAACTCTGTTCATTTAATGCAAGCCCTGTCATGACGTCTTCTCAAACCTTTCTTCATGATTTCGATCTCTGAACATGGTCTTCTTTGTGTTTCTTGCCACTGTAACTGTGGATGTGAATCATGGCGTTTAGAGCACTTTTATAACCTTACAGAAGAAACACGAAAACACGTTAAGAAAGCAGCATGCGGGATGGTAGATGCGGGGACAATGCGATGGCCATGAAGTTGGCGACATGGTGAGACAGGTCCCGGGTTGATGAGTTCAGAGTGCAGGCTTGGTGGAGGATGGAAGGTGGAAATTTAAACGTAAATCATTCAAAATTTGACCTTTGAACGAGTTATATAGGGGACGGACAAAAGGGTGATGAAAACACGTGGAGTGGTGATGTGGCCAGGACTAGGCAACGACAGGACATGGGGTCATCTGAATGTCCGTCTGGGGAGGAGATCGGGCAGGCCCGCCAAAATGTGTTGGAGAGCGATGGACGGTGAGTGGAGGCCGAGGGGAATGCGATTGCCTTGGTTATCTCCGTAGATGAAGCAGCTGTGATGCTTGCACATCATGCGATTCTGAGATCGGATGGCGCATGTATTGCGCCGGTTGCCCGGGGAAACGATAACGCGGTGGGGCGCGGGGCGGTTTTCAAACGGTGCGCATGACACGCGTCGAAAGCGGCAGGTGGAAATTGTCGAATGGAAAAATACCGCTAGCCCTCGAGAAGCGGTGTGATAAATACATGTGGTTTTTGAGCAGGCGGCTGGCGTGGGGACCACCGGTGAGAAGCGATTAACGTTAGGCCGTCGGATCGCGGGTAAATGAACGGGGGAGATGCGATGAACGAGCGGTGAAAGATTTGAGTGATGAACGTTGTGGGGATCGCAACTACCATCCAATCTACACAGATCGACGGTTTAAAATATTCCTGAAATACCCAACGTGCTAAGCGCTTTTTGGGCTAGCACCCAGCGGTGCTTGGGTCACGTGGGGGGGAAAAGCTGAGGGGCTAGGGTTGAAAGGTGCTGAGCCCACATATATGGAAAACATGGGTTTTTGGCCCAATTTATTGCAATTTGAGGGTGGGAAAGGGTAACGATAGAGGGAAAAAGGGGAAAATAGGCCAAACAAGGGGCGTGTGTAGGGTGTAAAGGGGATTTTGGGAGGATTTAGAGGGTAAGAGGGGAAATTTGACCAGGGGGAAAAAGGGTTAAAATGGGCATTCTGCAGGGATACAAGGGGCAAATGTAGGCCTTTTGGAGCACAATTTTTTGCAATCAGTGAGACTTTATAATGGGAATTAGCAGAGGGGATTTTATCAAAGGACAAAGGCACAAAGAGGCTTTAAGGATGATGTGTTTTCAGAGGGAATGCATTCCTTGAAGGCTCAAAAACATTTTAGCCCCTGTTTGCTTGTCAAAAATTTATAGGGGGCTAGCAGTGGCTCCACATGGGGATGGCTTCTTCTTGAAGGAGTCAAGAATTCAGAAGTGATATTTGGTGTAGGCCAGATGCCTACTGCTTGAGCTACCTTTCTTCTTTGATTTTAGCTACCACAATTGTGAAGACATCAACTAGCAGAAAATCTCTCCCAAACAATCTACCTACCCATCCTACAATCTTAGCATTTTTTCTTCTAGGGTGCATTTGAACTAGCAGACCCTTTACATCATTTTTATTTTTTACAAACAAGAAAATAAACCTATTCTATTTCTACCCTTATTGCTCCATGAGACCAGATTAAACTGTTGGCCTCACATGTTTCTATACCTAATCTAACATCTGCTGGGATTAAACTGTCCAGCAGATTTCTTCTCTATATTCTACAACAGAAATTTAAAACAGTCAAACTAGGATTAGGCAGTCTAGTTTGTTGTAGATCCAAGGCATAAAGACAGTTGCACATGGACAGGAACTTGCAGAAAACTGAAAAATGAATTTTGAAGGCTTGAAATCTGAAGTTTAATGTATCCTTCCTTTCTTTGTGACTCAAGTTTTGAGCTTGTTAGAGTCACTTTCTTTTCTTCATTTCAACTCTGATTTTGGGCTTGTTAGAGCTGATTCTTCTTTCCTCTTTGCTAGTCCAGGTTTTGGGCGTGTTTGAACCAGCTATCTTTACTTCTTTTGGCTCAGGTTTTCATCATATTAGAGCCAATATTTTTCACTTCATAGGTTCATGTTTTGAGCATGTCTGAACCTCTCCTTTCTCTCTGTTTTTTGAAACATTTTCTCTTTTCTTGAAAAAAAAACACTGCAATGGTATTTACAATGGAAATGGAAACTGGAAATTGGAAATCAGAAGTAGTAGTGTTTGAGCATCCTGCCATTGACAGGACCCCCAAACAGCTCTGTACCATCTAATTCTTGTAGAAAAAAGGCATTTGGACCCACAGTGGCTTGGATGATTTAGGGACCTTGCCACAAATTGTCAAACTTGCCGTGCTTTCCTTTTTCTTCTCTCCTTGAGTCCCACTTCAGAACTTTATCTCCCATTTTGAAATCAACAGCTTTGGTTCTTTTTTCAAACAACTTCTTTATATTTTCCTGAATCTTCATAGCTCTGTTATAGACCTCTTCCCTTGTTTGCTGGAGATAGATTGTTTGGTTTATTCTCCTCACCATGTTGTTTTCTTCCGTTTGAATCTCTTGGACAATTTTAATCACTGGTACTCCAAGGCTGGTAGGAAACACTGCTTCTGTTCCATAGACAAGATGATATGGTGACATTCCAATGGATTTCTTTTTTGTAACCCTGTCAGCCCATAGGGCATGCACTAAATTGTTATGCCATGACTTTTTGTTCTCTTCCAGCAGCTTTTTGATGATGGTCACCAGGCTCTTGTTCGATGATTTAGCTAAGCCATTACCTTGTGGGTAATAGGCAGTTGAATGACCGAGTGCTATTTGATACCTGGGACAAAAATCAACCATTTTCTTGGATCCAAAAGCAGCAGCATTATCAGTGATTATTTTCCTTGGGCAGCCAAACCGAGAGAGGATATGTCCTTCTAGGAACCTAATGATGACTGAATCTGTGGCATTCCTAGTAGGTATGGCCTTTATCCACATAGTGAAGTAGTATGTGGTTGTTAAGATCCATTTGTGTTGTGTAGAAGAAGCTAGGTGAATTTATCCTATGAAATCTAGGCCCCATTGCATAAAGGGACCTTCAACAGTGATGGGTTGTAGAGGTAAGGGGAGGAGCTTTCTTTTGCCTTCAAAAATCTAGCATTTGTGGCAAGAAATTATCATCTTATGGATATCATTGAAGAGTGTAGGCCAATAGTAGCCAGCTCTGATTATTTTGTTTGTAGTGGCTTTCCAGTTTAGGTGGCCTCCACACTTTCCTGCATGGAATTCTTGTTTAATCTTTTCTGCCTCGGATTCAGGCAAACATTTAAGCAATAGGCCATTTGTATTTTTCCAATATAATCCTTCATTCATTATGCAATAGCTTCTGGATTTTAGCTTTAAGAATCTGGCCTTGGTCTTTGACAATTCAAGAGGGGCATTGAGGTGTGTAATCACATACAAAATGTCAGAATACCAAGGAGAGCTCTGAAACTTCTCCTCAACAGTGGGATCAGGCAATCCCTACTGCTCATATACGACATCTACCATGTTAATTTCAAGGGCTTGTAGATTTGATTTAGCCATTAGTTGAGCTAAGCCCTGACCTTTAATCAGTTTTGTGGGTTTTATCTCAAGGTCATATTCTAAGATCACAACAATCCATTTGCCCCTCTTCCCATCTGGGTCTTGGGACAAGATATATTTGACCACTATGATAGGAACATAAGCTATGGTGTGGGAATGCAATATGTACACCCTAAATTCTTGCAAGTCATTTACCAAGGCATAGGTCTATTTTTCCATAATGTTGTATTTCAAGGGTGCATCCCTCAGTGCTCTGCTGAAGAAAGAAATGGGCTGTTCCATTCCCTCTAGATTTTTCTACAGCAGAACTGCAGCTACTGTATGCTCGGAGGAAAATGAAAATATCAAGAAATATTTTGAGAAATCTGGGCTAATCAAGACAGGAGCCTGGGTGAGTGCAAGTTTAATTGATTCAAAAGATTTCTTGGCCTCAACAGTCCATTTAACTCCTACACCTTTCCTTAACATGTTTATCATATTCCTAAGGTGTTCAGCTAAGTTGGGAATAAACTTCCTGAGGAAGTTAATTTTCTCGATGAAGGACTATAACTCTTTGATATTCCTCGGGTGTGTGATTTGTAGTATTCCCTCAACTCTTTGTGGGTATATCCTAATCCCCTTCTCGGATATGATGTGGCCAAGAAGATTACCTTCTTGCAACCCAAATACAATCTTTTTGGGATTCAATGACAGACCAAACCTTCTATGTTTTCCAAACACTTTCCTTAGATGTTTTAGGTGTTCTTCCTCAGTCTTGGAATAGACTGTTATGTCATCCAGATAGATGAAAATAAAGTGTCCTATTTCATCTGAAAAAGCTATGTCCATTTCTCTTTGGAAGGTTGCACCAGCGTTCATCAGTCCAAAAGGCATCTTAACATACATAAAGGTTCCCCATGGAGTGGTAAAAGCGGTCTTGAGTTGGTCTTATGGGAGTACTAAAACTTGGTTGTAACCTGAAAAACCATCTAGCAGGGAGATCCTTTTTGAGCCTACTACCCTCTGAAGGATGTGTTCCATTTTTGGCAAAGGGTAATTGTATTTGAGTGAGGCTCTGTTAAGATTCCTGAAATCAATACACAGCCTGATCTCCCTTGTTTTCTTTCTCACAGCCACTAAGTTTGATACCCAATCAGAGAACCTTACAGGCACAATTATTCCTGCCTCATACATTTTCTTAATCTCTTTTTCCACTGCAGGCAATTATTTTGGGTTTATTCTGCGAAGTTTTTTCCTGAAGGGTTTCTGATTCTCTTTCAAAGGTATTTTGTGCTCTATGATGTTTGTGTCATAGGCCCTTAAGTCCTCATAGCTCCAAGAAAACACATCAATGAATTCCTTGAATAGGTCGATGTATTTCTTTTTCATGTTTGCAGGCAAGGACTTAGCCAATTTGATCATCTTGGGTTTATCTTCAGTGCCTATGTTGCATTCCTCGACATCAGAGTCTGCATGTTCTATAGTGGGCTTTTTTGCTACATCATCAAAGTCAAAAAGGTCTTCTAAATGTGCCAGACCTAGGGGTATGTTCTTATCTTTGGCCTGCAGCACCTCTACTTCTTCACTATCTGTGTTTTCACCCTTTTCGTTTGGATTTCAAATCTGTTCGTTTAAAGTGTTTATTTCTATGTTACAAGGTGGTTATTCTTTATCTAAGGATTCTTCACTTAGGCAGCTATTGTTAGATTTAGAATCTGAATCAGAAAATTCAAACTCATCTCTGCCTACCAGGAAATCTTCAATCTGTTTATCGCCCTCAAAGACCTGCCAATATTTTTCATTATCTAGCACTGTAGGTCTGAATTTGGTCTGAATGATGATCTGTGGGTCACTGGGAGGTTTATGATACGAACTAGCCATGCAGGCTAATCCATTTGCAATTGCGTTCTGACTCCTAGGGACAAAACCAGTTCATATTCTACAAAGGTTTTCAATAAATCCAGAGTGTCATTCTTGTATGCCCTCAGCCTAGGATGTTTCGTTGTGTATTCACCATTCACATGTTTAATGATCAACTCAGAGTCCCCATGCACAGTTATCCAATGGGCTCCTAATTTTTTCAACAAAGCTAAGCCTAGGATCAGAGCCTCATATTCTGCGATATTGTTTGTGCATTTGAAGTGCAAGTTACATGCATGGATTTCTGTGTAGTCACTCTCTGTGTTATGCACCCACACTCCTGCTCCAGCAGTTCTCTTGGTGCATGAACCATCGAAATTCATTTCCCATAAAGATTCATTCTCGGGTTTACCATTGTTTCATTCTCGATGTGGTGTATGAGCTTGCGGGGAGTGACTAATCAGTTGACTGCATTCTATTTCTGGTTTACTCTGAGTTTTTGTTTCAGTGCACTGTTCAAATTTTTCTATGTCTTTCTCCTCTGAGTCTAGAGTAGCCATTATGGTAAAGTCCATAGGCTTTGTTTCATTGTGTGTATCTCTATTTTTGAATCCTAACCCCTCCGCAGATTCATCATTGCAAAGGATGAAGGAGTCTAGATCCGTGTGTACAAAGTATAAAGGTGAATTTTTAGGTTTTTCAGGGCTACTGACCAAGAATTTCATTTGTGCCTCCATGTACAGTCTTCTAAGTTGGCTAAAAATAGGAATTGTGGCATAAGCCCCATCCATCTGCATTGTTCCTTGCAGCTTGGCTCCCCATGACCTTGTCAGCAACATACCATAATTAGGTGGCACATCTGCCACCACAACATCCATGACCATACATTTTGCTAGAATCTAGGTAAGGCTTACACACAGGTCTTTGATTAGGCCCAGACATTTTACTCTACTAGAGTCAAATGAATATAAATCTTTATAGGGGCGGGTTATCTCTAGGCCTAGCTTTTCTATAACCACCTTAGGCATTAAGTTGTGAGATGCCCCAGAATCATGCATTGCATTGTGAAGGATCTTGTCATGGATATTAAGACTGATATAAAAAGGGGGCACTACCCCTTCCTGAAACTTTCCTTCTATCTTTGGACCAAACATAAGGGTTGGTTTATCATCACTCAGGTTTACAGTGTCACTGTTCTCACCTAAATTTAATGCTTTCAAAATTTGGCCCTTATATACATCCTGAGTGGCCAGCTCAAAGAGTGGGACAGAGATTTTAATTTTTGCAATCTCACTCTCCAAATTGAAAGTGGACTGACTCTTTGGAATTTTCAACTCTATTTTGTTGGCCACCACCTTGGTAGCAGAATCAGTGGGCTGATTCTCACTATGCACAGTGTTTGGAACTATTTTATCAGGAGCACTAACTGCAGTGCTAGTGCTACTAGTTGGTAGACTTTGTGTGTTAGTGTTTTGGTTGTCTTTTTCTTTGTTTTTTCCAAAACTCTTAGCTACTGATTTGTTACTTTCAGCAGTTACTTTAGAAGTTTTCTCAGGCCTTTTCTTGATGGTAACCTCATAAGCTTTGGGTTTGGAATTGTCTAGGCTCTTTTTGCTCCTAATTTCATACTGTTCTCTGACCTGCATGATGGCATTTTCAAAACCCAGCCCGTAATCCTCAAATTCTAATCTTTCCTCATCCCAATATGAGGGTGAGGGTTGATCTTCCTCTGTGGAACAACTGTGGATTGAGTTTTCTACTTCAAACATGTTTATTGTGCTCCCCTCAGACTCTTCTATGATCCCCTCATCTTCATCAAGAAAGTTCTCTTGGAATGGGGGAATAACTTGCTGATCTGATTCTCTTTGTCTGTTGGGAGTGGTGTTGTTTCTTCTAAAGTTCTGGTTCTGGTTATGATTCTGGTTCTTGTTCTGATTACTAACTGTGACAACCATTTTTTCCATCATTTGCTGTAGCTTTTCCATGTTTTTGGATATGCGGTCATAATTGGGGTCAGATGTGGAAGCTACATTGTCATATCTATATGTCACCCTTTTCTCAGCTCTTAATCTTGCCTTTTTCTCAATCATATTGGCCTCTACACTCACTGCTCCCTTTTGCATGTCCTCCAATGTGTTTTAATCCCTCTCCCTAAGCCGGTAGGCCATGTCAGCATCCAAGCCTTTCGGGTATTTCACTAGAACCATACCTTGGGTAGGTTTCATATGTGGTGGAAGAGCATTATAAACGCTGTTAAACCTTGTAGAGTAGTCCTGGACGCTCTCTCCTACGTTCCTTTTTAGGTTCTTGTATTTTGCTAGTATTTGGAGAGGGTTAGCCTTAACTTCCCACTTATTTATGAAGGTCTGATATAAAGCAGGAAGGTCTTGGATACTGTTAGGAGGTAGGATTTTGAACCATTTTTTCACATCACCTCCTAAGCTTTGGGCAAAGATTTTCATTTTGACTGTATCATCATCTATTTCCATGTAGTAAAAAGAATCTTCCATCCTATCTACATGGTGCTGAGCTGTGGTGGACTCCTTTGCAGTGAAGTGTGGGATATTTGATTGATAATCATTGGGTAAGGGAACTAGAGGCTGAGGTAATAGCAGAGGTGCATACCAGGCTGCCATGATGATGTTTTAATGAGGTAGAGGGTTGGCTTGAGCAACTGATATATGGATGACATGGATACTAGGACCAACAAACGCTTGTTGGGCAGATTTAGGGTGGCAGAGCCCCAAGTTTTGAATGAAGTGAATATCAGGAGGTGTAGATGGAGGGGTTTGTCTATCCCCAAGGTGTTTACCACTTTGAGGTGGTGAACCAGGGAGCTCAAGGTCTGGCTGGTCTAGGACACTGAGTGACCTAGTTCTTGGTAAGCTGTTTTGAGCGCCTAGGTTAGAAAATGGGTTTGATAGAGCTGTAAAGTCTTCTGGTGTAGAGTTAGCTCTATGGATGTGGCTGGAAATAGTTGGTCTTATAGGTGCAGGAGATCTCTTGAGGATTCTCTCGGGGTTATCAAATATTTCAGGTGGTTTTGGATTGGGATAAGCTCTTGTGTGGATGGTTCTTGAAGCCAGAATGTTGTTTTCCAACCAAGCAGCTTAACCTTACTTGTTACTTCTATTATGGATGATGTTGTAATGGGCTCTGGTCTCCTAGTGGAGTCTTATGTGAACCAAGATAATTAGCAGGCCTACTGATCACCAGTGGAGTCTTTGAATCGTTTGGGAATTATGGAGTCGCCAGGTGGAGGGTTACATTGTCCACCACAGTGCTTATGAGATATCCCTTTCCAAGGATACCTTCAAAACACAACAAAATCTAACCAGAGATTGACTCAGAGGGATTTTACCAGATATGTCACCTCTAAAAGAGTGTGAGATCTGGAGGCTACCTGGCCCTTTCCAGACTCTGTATAATAGTGTGGGAGAAACACAACAAATGGTATAGAGGTTGATCTATGAATAGGAGTGTTTAACTACCAACCTAACCAGAGATTCTGGGTTCGATCCCCAGCGGAGTCGCCATTATGTTGGGGTTCCCATGTTTTGGCCAGATTTACAAGACCAAAAGATGAGACAACATCAAAACCACTTTCAGACCTCAGGATCTAGCCCTCCTGGGTCCATAGAGGGATCTCTCTATATAAGCAAAGGTTTTGTGTCTTTGAAGCTCAGTGTTAACATATTAGGCTAGTTATAAGGCTCGAAGTTTGTTTGTTTGATTATTTGTTTGGTTGTTGGGAATCAGGAAAGAAGGGTTCAATATAAGACAAGGACGAGCAAATAGGATTTTGTTGGGAATCAAGAAAGAAAGGTTCGATATAAGACAAGGATGAACAAAGAGGATTTTAGGCAAAGGAGAGATGCTACAGGGAACATTCAAGACCATTGGGAAATGGAGTCAATAAAGGATTTACTTGCTACTCAATGTGCAGGCTTTCAGTTGGGCTAGTCATCTAAAGCATTGGATCTTAAGATGATAGTGTGGCGTGAAATGGTAAGAGAGGAGGAAACAATAAAGATTTAGAACACAAAGTTAAAGACCCGAGATCAGAGAGAGACTTTGAACTCTCAATTCTTAGGCCTCTAGCTTGAGGGATCTTAGAAAGGTTCAATTAATTGAAAAGGATCCTAGTGAGATAGAGACAGAGTTCTAGATCTCCCAGTGTTCCCAATTCTTTCAATTAAATCCTAACAAGAACATCTAAGAATAGATTCATTTAATTCATACATCAGCTAGTAGGAAATGACATCCACTACACTGGTTAAATTAACTGAAATCAACCCTTAGATAACACATTTAGTAGAAAACATCAAAGGCAAGGAGAGAAGAAACATAGGGTACCTAACAAGGGTAAATCCTATGCTAGATTTCTGATGCAAGCCAGTAGAAATGAAATGAAATGAACTACAAGTTAAAAAAAAATACAGAGACAGGAAAACATCACCGCTGCTTTAGATTAGGATCCAAATAAATGTGCTTGTCATATTAAAGAGCAACACCAGTCAAGTACAAAATTACCAATAGCTGGATATTTAGTTTGAAAACATCTTCCTCAACCTATCTTACAACTTTACACAGAGACTATGTCTCAAAAGAAACAGCTTGTAGTTCTCTGATAACCGATCAACAACCTTTACAATGATTTCCTTCATGAATTTATAGCTCAAGTGAAGTAGAGAAGGTAGATGGAAAACTAAATGCAACATTAAAACTCAGAAGAGGAAGGGAGCCAAGGCCTCGTTTTGTTTTAAATTCTGAGCATTTATCTCTGGTACTCTTTGGATGAAAGAGTGGTCTTCATCAGGCCTCCATTTACTCCAAGTATGTCTCTGATGTACTTGTTGTGACACTCTGGTGAACTTAAACAAAAAGGTAGAATAATGATGCTAAGGTCTGCCATACTGTGTAACAAATGCTTCTGATAGCATAGAACTGTTGTCAGGGCTGGAATTTCCTCAGGAACACGGTATAGAATGAAAGAAATATGGGCACTTCGTCCTTTCACTGGTAGGGGCATTCTGCTAATGGTGACATTTGATATATATCATTTTCTGGCGCTGGACCTTCTGTGTGATCTGTGATGTCTTTGGTCTGGTATTCTGCCTTCAAATCATTGGATTAAGGCTCAAAATCTTCAATGACAGGCCCTAAACATTTTGTTTTCCAATTAATACTCTTAGTCGCTTCCTCGTTGGCTCTGACTACGAAATCTGTGCTTTAATGGCACCGGGGAGGTTTTACAGAGTTTAAACTCTGTTCATTTAATGCGAGCCCTGTCATGACGTCTTCTTAGACCTTTTTTCATGATTTCTATCTCTGAACCTGGTCTTCTTTGCGTTCCTTGCCACTGTAACTGTGAATATGAATCATGGAAGTTTTCCGCCTGCCTATAACCCTAAAAAACACAAAAACACGTTAAGAAAACATGCATTGGGGATGGTGAATGCAGCGGGGACAATGGAAATGGCCATGCAGGTTGGCGACATGGTGGAATAGTTGCAGGTTGATGGCGAAAAGTGTAGCGAACAGTGGAGGATGGAGAGGTGGAAATTTAAACGTAAATATTTCAAAATTTGACCTTTGAACGAGTTATATAGGGGACAGATGAAAAGGGTGATGAAAACACGCGGATTGGTGACGTGGTGGGACTGGGCAACGGCGGGACATGGAGTTAAATCTGGACCGTCTGATATCAGGAGGAGATCAACGGCTGAAAATGCGTTGGAGGGCGATGGACAGTGGGCCAGGGGTACGATTGCCTTGGGTTATCTCCCGTGCAGCTTCGTAGCGTGATCTCCGTTGGATGGGCAGCTCTAGATCAGACGGCGCACGTGCATATCGCGTCGGTTTTTCTGCCAAACGATAACGTGCAATGGGGGGCGGTTTTCAAATAGTGCGTGTGACACATGTTAGGCGGTGAGTGGAATCACTGTCGAATGGAAAAATACTGCCAGCCCTCAGAAAGCGGTGTGATAAATACAGGTAGTTTTTGAACAGGGCGCATTGGCATGGGGACCACCGCGGTGGGTAAACTCTGGGCCGTTGGATCACCGGGTAAATGAACGGTGGAGATGCGATGAAGGGGAGGTGAAAAGGGTCGAGCGATGGACGTTGTGGGGATCGCGACGATCGTCTGATCTGCACAGATCGACTGTTTAAAATATTCTTGAAATATCCAACGCGCTTAAGCGATTTTTGGGCTAGCGCCCAGTTTCGGCGCTCGGGTCACATGGGGGAAAAAAAGCTGAGGGGCTAGGGCCAAAAGGTGCTAAGCCCACATATATGGAAAACATGGTTTTTTGGCCCATTTTAATGCAATTTGAGGGTGGGAAAGGGTAACGATAGAGTAAAAAAGGGGAAAATAGGCCAAAAAAGGGGTGTGTGTAGGGTGTAAAGGGGATTTTGGGAGATTTAGAGGGTAAGCGGGGAACTTTGATAGAGGGAAAAGAAGGCTAAAATGGGGCATTCTGTAGGGATACAAGGGGAAAATGTAGGCTTTTGGAGCACAGTTTTTTACAATCAGTGAGGCCCCTTAAACTAGGAAACAAACGGTGTTTATCAAAGGAAAAGGTGCGGGAGACTTCAAGGATGATGTGTTTTCGCGAGGAAATGCCATTCCTTGAAGGCTCGAAAGCATGCTTTAGCTCGTTTGCTTGCCAAAAATTTATAGGGGGCTAACATTACCTACTCTCTCTCTCGGTGTGCGGAAACCTAGTTTTCGTGCACTCCTCCCATACTTCTTTGGGTGAGACTTTGGCTAGCGCAAGCTGTGTCACTTTGCCGACGTGACTAGCATAGTGGTTTGTTGGAAAACCTTAACCTTCGACCCGCAGGTGGACCCTCGAGCCAACAAATGGTTATGTTTCTATGTAAAGTTTATGTGCCTATTGTCTCCCTTTCATGTCCGAGCATCCTACACCCTCTAACAGTAGCAAATCCAGAAGTTCATATTACGCTGCCGGAGATGACAGTACCACTGACGCCGAGCCTCGGGCGTGACTCGTGGAAAAAGAATACGAGGAAGTAGTGGAAGTCGAAACTGGGATCGAAAGGTGTTTATATCTACGTTAAGTAAATCAAATAATAAGGGGAGATAAAAATCACGGGGTCAAGGAAGTCCCACAAAAATGGAGTTTTGGGTGAAGCCCCATACTTGCCCATGAAATGTGAAGTCCCCATGAATAGTGCCCAAATGCACGTTCAAACCCGGCACAGCGACCTCTATCTACTCGGGAAGAGGCCCGTGTAGTTCAGCTTGATCTGTCTGGCTACCACCTCATGTCCATCCCTATAGGCCCTCCACATGCATGTCGAAGAGTCTTGATGGCACATTGCACCTACTCGCAAATGTCCCCGACCGGTGAGGTCCCCATCGTTAGCTGCAGACCCTTGGGAAATAGTCCATGAGGTGAAATTTCGATGATCATGCGACCGAAGCCAATTTGGATGCCTTCCCTGAGTTGACACTTGAATTATATCTTTGCGAGCATGGGAGATACGATGGGAGAAGGAGCATCCCCATGCACTTGGGTATCGGGATTGGCAAGGTGCGTGCTCTTAAAGCCTCGCTAAGGATGCGCACTTTGGCCACTCTGATATCACGCAGTGCCCGTGCAGTGCGATATTTTCTCACCCCGGTCCGCGATGGTTGCTGTGGATCTAGGATCGTATTCCCATTGATGCTGTGCTCATTCATTGAGGGATTACTTGGTATTCCCATGGGAGCTACCGAACCCCACTTTGGTACGTGCTGGTAAGATGTATGAGATTGCTTGAACACGTGCGTAAAACCTCACCATGTGGAGTGGAACACTCAAAGATTCATGATCAAATCTTATCGGCAACCCCGGTATGTTGTCGGGTACGTTATTGACATGCAAGATGACACGCAAAATTCGAGGTGGCCTCCATTCCCACGAGCATGTATTTTAGTCGCGGACGCGGTGTGAGAAAGGGTCTGCTTCAATTAGTCCCGATAAATTTTCACTGATTTTTTCGCGATTTCCATGAATCCCGGGAGTAGGGATGAGAATTTTGTTGTTTATGGTTAAGGTTGCTTCCCGTGCGTGCTGGTCGCCGGGAAGCACCAGAATCGGTCCTCCTCGAGCCCACCCTGGCACAAATGGCGTAGAGGGCTGCGTCTCTACAAACTTGTGGGGCTCTAAGGATGCACTGACACATCGAGGGCAGCCAAGTCTTCCGAGTGTTGTTTCAGAGTGGCCTCGCAGCGACCTATCAACTCTTGGTCACATCTATCGCAAGCCATCTATGATAAGTATGTGCTAGCATCGTTGCATTCCAAGTGCCTAAGGCACAACGTCCAAATCCGAGGCCGAAAGGATCCCGATAGTGGGTTTTCAGAAGCTCCCCTATATGGCTTCGGACGAAAGAGATTGACCATCGCACCGCACACAATGACCTCCTCACTAGAAGCTTGGCTTCAAAACAAAGTGCAAAGTGGTCCTGCAGGAACAAGCACCATGGAAGGTCATCCCGCTTACTCATCACCAAAGACACCGTAGGAACGAGAAAAGGCACATGATAGGGCATCAAAGCCGCATCATAGTAGGGTTCTCGACACAGTAGTAGTACGCGGGAAGGGCATAGAAGGATGCACGATAGGATCTCTGATAATCGAAGGCCGGGACGTGGGAGAGGTTCGATTCCCCTTGGGCAAAAGTGAATCCTAGCAGACCACGCGAAAGAGGCAAGGAAGAAGCAATGCTGCAGAACGACCAAGGAACATGATGAAATGGTTACACCTTTGAACGAAGCGGACATCGAGCCAAATCGCAAATGCGCACTAAGTTCTGCAGAAGAGATGTGGTTGGCTCTAGAAGAGCAGTAGAAATTTACGGTCGACACACTTTAGGCCGGGCTCCGAGCTACGCGAAAGCTAAAGATTAGGGCATGCCACAAACAAAGTATGATTTAGGTCCGAACGGCAGCAACTAGAAACACAACACTTGTTACACAACGGAGAAAGTCGCATTTGCTCCACGGCGAGGGCGTGACCTTTGCACATAAGTCCACCCAACTTGGGAGCGCGAGTGCAGGGCACGTCAGCAAAGTGCATTGCCTTGATGCGGCGGTGCTTTCGCAAATGAATCATTATGGAGTTCTCCGCACCTCCTTATTCAAAGGAAATTAAACATCGGCCATCGAGTGCACTAGTAGCTCAATGTAGCCTTCAGCGACCAATCGAGGAAGAAATTTTTTAAGTTTTCCAAAGCATAGGCGTGCATATACCCTACGCCCTCTGCAAGCAAAGCACATAGAGCTAGAACACCTGCCATTAGTAGGCTCTCGATGGACGTCTTTGAAAGATATTCGCTCTACCAACGGAGCCAATATTGAGCGGTGGTCATAAGCATTACTGAGCCTCAACGATCGAGATCCGGGCGGTCAGAGAGAGATGGAACGATAGATCACGGACTTATAGGCCAAGTTATAGCTAGAGACACTATTGGAGGTATGGACCCGGTGAGTTGCGGCGGATTTACGGTGGCCACTGGAAATGTGATTATAGGACAGATTTCTCAAGGTGCGCAATTACTCGAAACAACTACATAGTTACTTTGCGACCAAGGTGCAGGTGTGACCCTCTCCCGCGTGAAATCAACCGAGACCTACGATATAAGGAAGAAGGTCGGAGCAGCCGAGAAGCCGTATCTATGCCTACTGCGATTCCTGCGTCACGATCAGCATGACTGCAAACCGACCACACCCGCCCGGAAGATGATACTTCGACGAACTCTGATTAGGTAAAGGAAAGAAGACTCTCAGCAACTCATCTTAAACCGTGGGCGATGAATCCCTCGAAAGCTTTCTCATGATATTGATGTCATTGTTAAACAAGCTGAATCCGTAGTCTTTATAGAGTGTCACAGGTTATGGGACAAAGGGACCAATCTTGTAGAATTGGTGGATGGCTTTCTCGAACAACTGGCGCTCGCAGTGAAGGAGTGATACTCCCACTGGTTGAGGCGATTAGGCTGCGGGTGTAGGTGGAGACACGAGTTGACCGCGAGTGACTCGAAGATGAGTCACAAGATTTTTTTCGTGATCGTTGAAACGTCCCCTAAAGATGCGAATTTTGCACAATTTTGTATATTTTTGGTCTTAATTAGTCTAGCGCGTTTTTGGGTGGGTCATGTAGCCTTGAATGTATTGTAATGGGTCGAGAGTAGACCAAGAGTCCGCAAACCATAGTTTCAGTGGACCATTAGGAGAAACATTGTGCTAAGTTGATATAAATAGATGACCATTTTGAGTCATAAGATAGGAAAAGAATTGTGTCCGTGCTATGGCACACTGTTAGATTAGATCTATTGTTGGGTCGTTTGGGTAGAAGTAGCTGTTGGCTGTGTGCTGCGAAGATCATTAGTTCTGGCTGTGTGCATACCCTATCATGAGCATTGCGCATGAATGCTTTTTGGATTGTACTCGATTTCGGATGTTAATATATCCAAATATATTTAAAAGATATCTAATGTGTTATTTGATCTAATGTGTTGTTGTTTATACGTAACCTTTGGGATCATTGTAATACAATTGTGCTATCTCGTTTTCATTTTGCGAATATGTCTCTGTTAGAGGTACATATGTAATCTTTTAATTATGCGTTATGATATTTGTGTTCTGACAATCATGCGATACACACGTGGATGCGAAAGTATTGACTCAGATCTCTACATGTAGCACAACTCTAGTATATTATGTGATTGTACTTGTTATTAATAAACCCGCGACAGAGACATGTTCCTAGTCTGCTCCGACAGTTGCAAATGTGTGGATTTGTCTTTCGACTTACCTACTCTCTTCAGGGTGCGGAAAACCTCAGTTCCACTCACCCTCCTGCATACCGCTAGCGAGTGAGACTTTGGATAGTGCGCGTGTCACCGCCAAAGAGGGCCGATAGTATAGTTTGTTGGCAAACCTTAACCTCCAAACCTGGGTTAGGACCCCTCGTGCCACCAACCACTATTCTGGGCCAATAATATGGGTCTTTGATCCCCGATGAATCGTTGACAGAGATGCACGCAGGAGAGGAGGAAAATGGAGAGAGAGACCATCCCTCAAATAGGAATAGAAAGTGACCCTACTGCCTTCACTAGTCATGCAAAGAGGAAGAAAAATGTTGGTCCAAAGAAACTCAAAATCATAGAAGAGTGGGTCCCAAAGAAAGGAAGAAAGTGAAGATGTTACAATTGTAACAATTTTGTTACCCATGCAATAGAATGCCCCAATAAAAGGAGACTATCTGTAGATGATGACTACAAAAATAATAACAACGAGGGGAATGGAAATCAAATGAGCAAATCAAGTTCAAAGCAAAGCATGAAAGGCCTCCTGCTGACTCGAAATGGAAATGGAAATGGTCAACCTTTTAAGAGGTCAAGGAACTCTAGGTATGATGAATACAATGTTGTTCACTATCAACTACAAACTTCTCCTTGACCTTTACATCACATTCAATTTTGACTATTTTTTCACCTATGAAAATAGACTTCATCAACAACTTCTCTAAGTCTAGTTTATGTAAGATTATATATAAATGTTGTGTGCAGATTTATTAATGTCTTAAATTTCAAGTGGTCTCACCACCCATCATCAGTGGACACATTCTTTGGGAAACTATCAATATTTATTCTTTTATAACCTTCATTCCATGCGACTCACGCTGCTCCTCTCCGAGCTCCATAGCTATTAATATATGGTATTATGATGATGATTGTAAACTTGTATATAGAAGGCTCAAATATGATCTAGACCCTTCATCCCAAGATAACCTACAACCACCATACAGAGCCTGTCTGACACATAGTAGAAAGAAATAGTTTCTTAAATTTTCAAGAGGAGAGATCTCCTTCACATCCTTCATAGAACTCCCAATCCCTTTTTCGCACATATACCTCCCTCAAAATAAATTACTATCGAGCTGACACTCGATCCCCACACTTGGTAGCACATCGTTCCTTCATCCTCTACAATACTCCTAGCCATCTTCCCACATAGGTATCCTTCTAACCCTTCCTCTTGTCTCCCTCTCCATTTATGTGCACACATAATGAATAGTAACCATATTTAGAATCACTCCTTGTGCTTGAGGTCATAATGATTTTGTAATAATCATGTCTACGAGACACTTCATGCAAATCATGCATAATGAAAGAATTTGTCTATATAAGAAAAATACGAGAGAATATATTATCAAAAACATTTTAATAAGGTTTTAATGTAAATTTACTTTCACAATCGGCTACGTGACAAATTTCAACGCCTATCCTCCTACAACCACCTTTGTCGGCAGTATAATTCCTTGTTATGCACAATAGAAAATCAATTTTTTAATCAAAGCGTTATATTTTGGATCGAGGATACAACATCTTGCTTACTCAGGCAGTAAGGCTCTGATCTTATTTCGAGGGTGAAGCAACTCCAAAAAGAGAGACTTGTTATAAAATTCCACATACAATAATATAACTATTATAATACATTAAATAATTAATATTTTCTAATATGAAATATCGAAAACCCTAATATCGAAAACAACATAATAAAGGGCACCTCCAAGGTTGGATGGGGTGAGAAAGTGTTTGAGAATGAGATCGTAAGGAGCATCATTTTTCCTAAATCCCCAAGACTCTATGTGTGGGTGTGTGTGTGTGTGTGTGTGTGTGTAGAGAGAGAGAGAGAGAGAGAGAGAGAGATTATATTGCATTTATATTCATAAAAAGAAATATCTAGAATGGGTGTAGAAGTGGTTGTAGAATATATGAGATCCTACATATTTGTACATCAATAAAGATAGAAATGGCATCCATATTAAATTAATGATTAATCATTCAAGCATCAACCTTCTCTAAATTACATTCTATCAATTACAAGAAAACATGCAAATTTTTAAGCCAAATAATAGGAACTAGACAATAGCTACAATGTGCAATGGATCAATAGTGCATATGTGGAAGAGAAATTCAAATGGAAACAAAAATGAGTCTGATGTGTGTAAACTCTATCGGAGGCTGGTGAGAAATATCAGTGAGAGGATGATAAAGTATCAAGAAGAGAAGAGCCATGTGAACAAATAAGCCGTTGTAGGGTCAACCAGCATAGATGAAAAATGTCACCGAAATGGAAAAAATAGATGGTATGGAAGTAAATATTCCAAAATAATATCTAGATGATCTAGAAAATATTCTAATTGAACCTTCACAAATTCATCAAAATGATCTTATAATAGATGTAAGAGGAAAACATCCCAATGACATGAGTCTCTCAAATAAATATTAAGGGAGCCAAATCTGCTTTAGGCTCAACGGTGAAAAAACAAATGCTATGTAAATACTCCAATCTTAATTCTGTGAAGGTATAGTGGTTAGGTACTTTTCATTTTCTAACAATAAAGTGACTCTCCATAAAAACAACCAAGTCGTTTGAAGTTGTTTATCCAAGTGAATCATAGATCATATTCAAATTTTTTTCAAATCAAAGCAAGAGTATTGAGAAACCCTCTCTCATCCCAACCCCACCACCAAAAAAAGACATAGAAATAAAAATTTAAAACAATGAAAAAAAGATAATTATCTTGTGCAAACGAGATTCTTCTTTTTTTCTTATTCGAATGAAGATGGAATGGAGTTATGGGCTAGACGAAAAGTTGGACACCTTGAGAAAGTGGATTCCTCTTTCAGTGGAAAATTTCACTTGGAAGTAGTTGCAGGCAAAGGATGTACACTTTGCGACATGGAAATCATGTATGTCCAATTAAGGTAAGATTCCTTCGAGCCTCTAATCAAACCCTCATCTCATCTCTTGAGATCAATGGCTTCGAGTCTTTAGTAGGTAAAATTATTTATCTTTCATGCATTAGACTATGATTCATTAAGTCAACAAAAGAATACAACACATCAAATGTAATTTTCCTAAGCTAAAACTTAGGAAGGGAGTTTATTAATTACTTAGTCCACTTAAGAAATCATTTGCAAAGGTTGATTAATATTCTTCACAAGTTAAGGAACCACAGCTAGTGAAGAATACCTCCTGAGCTACCATAGCTCAACAAAATAAGAGAATCTTATTTTCTCGCATGTAAAGTGAGTCGAGTCTTTTTTAGTGTTGTTGAAAAAGAAAGAGCGATTTTCCGAAGAATCACCGTGCTTTGAAGATGTTTATCAAAGTGAAGCATATATTAGGATTCCATTGTTTTTATAATCGAAAGGAAAGTGCTAAAACCCCCCAAAATGTAGAAATAAATTAAAAAAATATGAAAATAAAATCCAATATGAAAATAAGCCTTTTATGAATTCTCGGATTCTTTTATTTTTTGTGGTAAAAAAATAATTGAGGTAGAGAGTTGAGCTAAACAAAAGGTAGACACCTTGAGAAGGTGAAAAGTGCATAGCAAGCTTCGGCTCAAAGTAGTTGTAAGTGAAAGAGATAAAGTTTGTGAAGGAAACAAACCATTGTGAGGGAAGAAGGAAGAATCCAACAACTTAAGAATTGTGTAGAGTACCTAGTCGAGGAAAGATATAGAGTTTGATGGAAGTCCTCACTCTAATGCCTATTAGAAGCTTGGAAATCCAAGTCCTCACTCCGATGCCTGTTAGAAGCAGACTCAAAAATACCCATTACGTTAAAATGTGAAATAAAGAAATAGTGCAGATGTCGAAGAACATTTTTATGGAAATAATGAGGTAATACACGTCTAGAGAGGTTGTGAAAAGTATAATGAGCATGAAATAAACAATAATTCCATTACTACTTTGATTTGTTCATTATATGCATATATATATATATAATTATCCAATACTCACATGACAACTTGACCACACCCTTATTTACCACGTACACATTTTACCACCACCAATACCCAAGGCACATGATACATTTTGTGCCTAGATATATAATGAAATTTAACCCAAGACGCCAAATGGGAAAAGTTTTTTCAATCATTTTATGAAGATTATTAGAAACCATGTATGACACAAAATTCCCTTACCTTTCCCTTGTATAAAACCTAAAAATTTCACTCACAAAAGCTAAGAACGGGTTATATAACAACACGAGGATATGGGTCTCTAACTTTTGTGATTGATAAAAATATCCTGACTTGGTGATCGAGATGCAGTATATCCAACCAAAAAGCTATCAGTTCCAGTTCTAGTTGTTCTAGTCATAATTTTTATTTCTCTTATATATATGCTATAAAAGATGAAAAAAATTGTTAACAGTTACGTAAAATGATCAAAGTGATAGCTCTGGCTGGATCTAATTCGCAAGAAAAATAATTCCAAAACTATTAGTATCTCTTCAAAATTATTTAGATGTTTTAACATTTCGTGGCACATGAAAATTTGGTAGTCTTATTACATTGTAAGATTTTTCAGGAGGTTTGCAAGTGTATTGATTTGAACTTCAATATAACTATAAGATGGAAATAACAAATGGTCAAGCCGGCATATTATCTGGTACTATAGATGGAGGATCCCACCTCGGATTTACTTGGTGACATGGTGACAGTGATACACTTGTTTTCTGAGCTATCTAACATATGAAGAGGATCAATCATTGTTTCTTTCAATGAAATAAGAATTGTGGCATCTCCATGGAATGAAGAATTGTGGAAATAAGATGACTGGTATAGAAACAAGGCAAGGAGGAAAACTAAGAAATGAAAGGCAATTTTTTGCAGCCTTATCTTCTAATGAATGAGTCTACACTGTTGGCAATACTATTGTTTTCAATGCAACTGTAAATAAGTCCAACAACTACAATCTACAATTATGAAATTATTACATTTAGAAACCAAGATGGTTTGAGCCGATCTCAAATAAATGTGGTAAAATCAGATTTTTATAGAGGCAATAGGCCTCATGCCTATAGCCTAACCATCTCCATGCTCACTATCTTTCATGTTTCTAGAGTCAAATTTCTACATAAGAAAATATGAAAAACAAAGATTCAGTGTGAGCATACCTTGGCACATGCTCCTATGATCTGGGTGAGAGTAATGAGAGCATCATGATGGTTTCACCAACTTCATTTATCAAAAAAAGTATAGGGGTATTCTCTAGGTGGGACACATGTAGGTGAGTAAAACATAAAAGTATGTGTCATTCCATCCATCTCCATGCAATGCTATGACATGTCATGCTATGCTACGCCATTCCTTCGGGAGAATTTTTTTTATTTCTCTAGTTCATATTCTCTTAATGTCTTCATGTATGAAGCTACGTGACCCCAAACATATAGTTTCTATGGACCTTAGAATCCAAGCTCTTGATTTCCTTGTTATAACCAGCAAAACGCTTGTCGCTATGAGGAATATCTAATCCTCCATCCAAAGCACCCTATAGGGCTTCGAAGAATCAGTTTCCAGTGGTGGTCCTCACAAGACCTACATCCAACAAAGCTTTGAATGGCCTCCTGGAATCATTTGGCTCAGTGATGTAATCCTCTCAAGTGGCCTCCTCATTCCTGACATATTCCTCATCCATGTTGAGCTATTTCAAAACACGGCGTGCGCGCAGGAGACCAGTGAAGTATGTTGCGATGTAGTTTGTAATCCCTAATTCGAGTCCATAACGAGGCAACCCTAAACAATAACAAGACGACATAATGACATCTCCTGAAAGAGTTGCATATATGATCTATGCCATCACATCCTTGTTGTTGAATCTAACAACCAATTAGTATTTGGGTGTGTTCTACTTGTTTCTATCAGTTTTTGTTATTGAAAATTGCGCAATGGGCAGTATCGATAGTGTGTGCACCATAGAGCACAACCATATATTTCAAATTTAAGCCTTTTCTCACAAAATAATACTTCAGTCGCTCCAATTTTTCAAAAGGCGGAGAAAGGTTTGTCAATGCTTCCTTCATGATCATTACAACACCATCACTCTATCCTGTGGGAACTCCACCGCGTCCCTTCCAGTTGCTATTTGTCATTCAACCATCATCATCATTAGTACATTAATATTTCAAGTAGTATTGCAGTGAATGAATTACCATATGAATTGAATCTCTGGTAACAAGACACCACGTCGGGACATTGATTTTCAAGCTCTGTCTTTGCAGCGCTAATAACTTGATAGCCCCTGAAAGTCAAATTTGGGATAGCATATTTCTTAGTAGGTTCATCTCTGTTTATTGTATTCAATGGAACAGATGGATCACATCCATGCAACCATGTTCATTAACAAATCATGACCTTATAATCAAAAAAATAAAGGAAATCAGGTGGATCCTTGCCTTACAATTGGTTTTCCCCTCTCTCATGCGCTTGAATTTGACTTTAAACCTCTTGAAGTATGCCATGGTTTACTGAGCTTTTACGAAACCATTTTTTTGGATCTCCTCTCTCCTCCTATGGCCTCCTACTTTGCCTTCATTCATCAAAGTTAAGTTCTAGAGTGCCCAGGCTCTTTAATCCTCTTTTTTTTACTTTTCCTTACTAAGGCTTCGCTTAGAAATTCGTTGTTGTATTAATACTTTAGGAAATCCCACAACTATGCTATAATATCTTCCCATTCCTTTCTGAATTTCAGATCTATGCATGTTACCAATTGAAAGTTGCACATATTTTCTTGAGTTTATAAATTGTATTACTAAGAACAGAAAGAATTGGATTAATTGAGATTGTAGGTGGCTAGATGGTCCTTCAACAAAATTCCAAGAACTTCTATCTGTAGGCTACAAAATACAGTTCTTGGAGGCTATACACAGGCCCATGCTCATTGTTTGACACTGAAAACAAACCATATAGTCCATATGCGGGATGCCTTTGCATTTTACGAGAACATACCATTGGTTGAGTATGTGCATGATTTGGACGGCTGGCTGTTGGTGTCATAAAATTAAATCATAACCTTGGTTAGTTACTTTCCTTCCCTTCATTTTGGCATCCTATGCTTCAATTATGAGTGCAATGTGTTGGGCATTATGGTTATGTACTGCTCCATTGTCTCATACGAAGCCAACTCATGAAGGCAGAAAATCGATTATTTCCAACAAGATCTTATTTCCAAAATAACAATGATACTATAGCTAGCACAAGAAGGACTTAGCACGACCTCTGATTCTTGGGTGGGTGAGGTACAACTCGACTGTCATAAGATTATGTATATACATATTCCTAGGGTTTTTTCTGGATCTCAAAGTCGGTGATTTAAATTAAGACACTTGCATTTTTTATGAGAGCTACTGGAACGTTGAACTTCTCAGAGTATTAGTGTCATGTCATAGGTGTAACTCTTAATGTAAATAGTATGATGATTAGCATAGGATCTGGCACCATCCCACCAATTGAAGTAGTGGCTTTTCGTTTGGAATTTCCAATAATTACGATTTGAGTCGTTCGAATGAAGATTTAGTTTGGATTAGAGTTAGGTAAGTTGACTTACAAAAGTAATCATATTATAATGCAAATTCCACCTTCCAATGACAACTACACATTACAATGTCGGGCATCATGAAAAAGGAGTTCAAAAACCCGAAAATTAGATTTGAAGAGAAGGAAGATTAGAGAAATGGAGACCCATCTTGGTCATAAATTCCCGAATACCCAGGTTCTTCAATCCTTATACGCGAACATTCGTTGAAATACCTAAACCTACATACTTATATTTCATTGTCATTGTCGTAGATGACACTTCATATGAAGTTGTAGCTGTTGGGATGCACTGGCAGGAATATCATGGGATGCTTACCTGAGGATTTAATCCTGCAAATAGGCATTGTTCTCATTTACTACAATGGATCATTCTACACATTGTTGGCAAAAAGAGGTGCGGGGATAGGTTTGTGGTATCGCTTGTTTCACCATTCCATTAGAGGGAACCGATTCAATGCCATTCCCATCCATTTTGCAGGATTCCTTGAGAAATTGCAGAAGGATATTTTTCATTGGCCACACATGATCACCTGGGTGCTACTAGTGGGGTTGATTGTACTAGACCGACTGAGTCAACCGTGAAATCGATTGCATCCAAATACATAGGAAACAACTCGGATGTTGGTCCAAAGACACCATTTTCGAGCCTCCATCATGGAAGAGGGCCATCTTTGGTTTCTTCATGATTTTCATGGCTACAATGGAATCTGGTTCAGGTGGAGATAGAGGCTTTATACAGGTGGGTGGCTGGGTTGGCATAGACTCTCAATGATGTACCATAAAGTAATATTTTGATCTTTCCAAAGGTGAGTTTATAAGCTTTATGCGAAAATTATTCTCTGTTTATATTTTATTTCTTCAAACAATATTCTAACCACAACGTACAGTAGCTGAGAAATAAATGAGAAGAATACCTTTTTGATGTAATTGAACTCAAACAAACTAGCAGGTGGATCTTGATGGCAGTTTGTGTGGGTAGTGCCAATCTGTGTGATTTGCTTCCTCATAAGCACAACCATTGTCAGGCTTTCCACTAAACGCGTGACCGTGGGACATGAATGAGCTTTAGGTCCAAAGCATCCTAGGCTTCTCCTTACAGATATTTAACAACACCTTTTCTTGACTTCTCTGCTCATTTTTGGCAATCATGAACTACATTATTAGGGATGAAAAATCACAGAAGAGGGTTCTTGACTTCTCTGCTCATTGTCGGCACTCATGAACTGCATTATTAGGGATAAAAAGTGGCAGAATATGGTTTTTAAAAACCACTTTGGTGGACTTAAATCTTTGTGATGTTCCTGCCTAAAATTGGTTAACATTTTATCCCAACGATTCCAATTTTTTTTCTTTGTTTTAGGCTAGGTATGTTTTCTCATAGTGTAAGCCATAAAAGTTGTTTGGTTTTTTTTGCCCTCTTCATTTTATGGGTAAAAGTGGAACTTTAAAATCATTGTTTTCAATTTAAATTAAGGTTTTTCATAGATTAAAGTGGGGACGGAATATTATGATATTGAACTAATTATTTTTAATTAAAAATTAAAAATTATGTAAATAAAAATAAATTATTTTAAATAATTAGTGGTAATTTATGGAAAGTATGTAAAAAATAAAGGATAAAAAAAATTAGTTGATTTCCTAATAATTAAGATAAATAAATCTTATTGACTTCTACAATTTTTCATCTTGAGAGAGATGGCAATTTGGACCATGCCCAAATCGCCAAAGATAGTTCCATGTTACACACATGGCCAATGTGAGCTACCAAACCATGGAAAAATTGAAATTGAAATTGATATTGATATCCCCTAAAGAAAAAATAGGTAAAGCAGACTAGAGATTATACCCATCATGAGAAGCCCATATAAAAAGGTGGGGTGTGTGGGTAAGGGGCCCCACGTAGATGAGAAATAAATAACTATTGAAGTGAACTAGAAAACTAGTAAGCTAATAATCATAAATGAAACAATATCAAAAACTCGACGTAAATGAAGTTTATCCCAAGGAGGAAAAACCTAGCATTAAGAAAATAATGATATAACAATGGAGGAACACAAAAAACCATGTCCAAATAGACACAAAATTGCAACCAAGAGATTAGGGAGAATGTGGGTACCTAATTACCAAATTTTATAGGTGCCACTAGCTCCAAGTCAAATTAATGAAATATTTCATAAAATATTACAACATACAACGACCAAATGGCATATAGAAAATAAAGTATAGAAAATTATTCCAATATATTAATGAAAACAATCTAATCAAAATGAAAGATTAGAATCCCAATATTTCCATCAAAGTAAAATGAAGTTCCCCTGGTAGATACATAGGATGTCCATGAATTTTCACTTACATTACAAATGAAAAACAAAAGAAAAAGTGATAATACCTACCAAAACCAAATAATTTAATCATCAAATTAAATGTATATATGATACTCCATATGGTCTTTCCAATCCTGTACACATAGATATTGACCATTCCCATACAACATTAGATCGAGATATTCAAGTTATAAAGCTAGAAGAAATTTTAGTGTTGAACTCCCAAGAAAATAAAAAAACCCCTAGGCAAAGCATTTAACTTACTCTACAACTTGGGTCAGAAAATGACATTGAATCAAAATTTCAACATATTAATTTCAATTCATACTATTTAGTATTTACAACCAAGTCCCTATCTCCTTGACAAAGTTTCATGACCATTTGGGAACCTAGTTCTTCAACTCCTGTTACAAACATGAGTCCTATTAGATACGAGTCTAGAATATCTGAATCCATTTCCAATATTTCCTTGTAACTTGAATGAAATTATGGATCTGCATTATGTGTACCTTCCTAGGATATATAGAGACCAACCAATTGTTTGAAGAAATGTTTGAGCTAGGACCATGTCAAATTTCACCCTATGTATCAATGCCAAACCAATAACACGACCACAAATTTCAAATATGATAGATGACCCAAATTCACCCTAGATGTTGCAGTTCGAAGGAAAAAAATTATCATATATTTGAGTGATCAGATAGTTTCAAAGCCAGGATGTGTTGAGAAGAGAGGTCAATCTCTAGAGAAGATCAAATTTGTGAATAGTTTATTTGTATTTGACACACAACTTGGAACACTAATTTTGGATCATAGGCAATACTTTGTCAAATGGCATGACAAATTGAAAATTTCTTCATTAATAAGGAAATATCAAAGAGTGAAACATATTTATCCAAAACATTTATCAGACACAAGATGATAAAAAAAAATTAAATGATAATAGAGGATGACTTGTTAAAGGACATGAATTATTTCAAAGCTATGCCCTGGACTAAAATTTTCCAATGTCAATATTTGCCTAATAATTGAGGACAACTTGTTGAAGGACAAAAATTCTTTCAAAACCACACCTTGGATGTGAATGCCTTCATAGCTACATCTTGCACTAAAATGAACTAATCTCAATATCTACCTAATGCTTTTACAGAGTCCATAGAATTGAAAGGGCACATTTACATCATATTTAAAACATCTTTTATAACAATACATAGGAAAATATAGTGGGTTAAATAAAAACATAATAATAAATTTTGGACTCATTAGGGTTGGGGAAAATTCTTCAACAATAATTTAGGGCCTAAGAAAAGTCTTCGTAACTTTTTAAGTTGTATGAGTTGAAATTCAACATGAGTAGCCTAAGATGAGTTATAGGAAGCTCTTAGGTGAACAAGGCATAGTCTAGTTGTAGTAACTGTAGCTTGGTCAAGTTTTTGTAGTCAAGGCAAGATTTGGTTGGGTTTCGATGTTGGGAAAAAAGTAAAGGTAGTTGTGAGCGCATGATAGCTAATGAGTGCCAAGGTGTGCTAAGGAATGAAAAGGCATGCTAAAACATGTTAGATAGTGTGAATTCATGTCAAGGAGTGTTGGGGAGTGTCAGGGCATTACATGGGAGAACTAGGTCAAAATTCATGGAAATGAACGAATAAGAGTGTGTGCTAGGGAGTTTCAATGAATTCCAAGTGTCCCAAGGATGAAGTGTATTAGGAGAATTTTATAATAGGAATTGAAGGAGGCAAGCATATGATTCTGATAAGGGTTTGGAAAAAAAAAATTAAAATAAAGCGAGACTTTGGGTTAGGCACAACATTATTTTTCAATGACTTGGTTGGTTTCCCAAGTTGCAGAAAAGGTAAATCTATGTATAAGGGGATAATAAGTAGGGAGTGCCAACGTTTGCCATGGAATTCCAAGAAGTGTTAACACATGATATACAGTTATGAGGCATGTTATGCATGCCAATACATTCCAAGTTCTAAGACATTCCAAGTGTTAAGGTATGACAAGATGTGCCAGGTGTTAGGGCGTGGTGACAAGGCATTCTAGGGAGTGTTAGGGAGTGCCAGGAAACATAAGGGAGAATTGGTTTCAATTTCATGGAAATGATGAATTAGAGTGTGTGATAGGGAGTGTTATCGAGTTCCAAGTGTGCCAGGGAGGGAGGGATAAGGTATGATAGGTAGTTCCAAGGCATGTTAGAGTGCTAAGGAAGCATCCTAATATGTACCAAGTGTCAAGGTGTGCTAATGTGTGTTAAGGAGTGTTAGTGAGTGCTAGGGAAATGCAAGGGAGAATTAGGTAAAAATGAATGGAAATGAATGAATAAAGGGGGTGTCAATGAGTTACAGGTGTGTTAAGGAGGGAGTGACATGGTATGTTAGGCAATGCTAAGGCATGCTAGAGTGCCAAGGAAGCATGTGGAAAATATGTGCCAGGTGCGAGGGTGCCAACATGTGATACAAAGTGTTATAGAATGCCAAGGAAATAGAAGGGAGCACTAAGTCAAAATAATGCATGGAAATGAATGTATAAGATTTTTAAAAAAGAAGCATCAGTGGGTTCCAGGTGTTCTAAGAAGGAAGTGACAAGATATTCTAGGAAATGTTGCAACATGTTAGAGGTCAAGGTATTATGCAAAGATTTTTTAGGTGTTAGGGAGTGCCAATGCATGTTCGGGAGTGCCACAGAAACACAAGGGAGTAATAGTTTCAAGTGAATGGAAATTAATGAATACAAGTGTGTGAAAGGGAGTGTCAGTGAGTTTTAGGTGTGTTAAGGAGGGAGTGACAAGGTATGCTAGGTAGTGCTAATGAATGCTAGACTACTAGGGTGACATACCAATATGTGTCAGGTGCTAGGGTGTGTCAATGCGTGCCATGGATTTCCATGGAAACTCAAGGGGGAACTAGCTCAAAATGCATGGAAATGAAGTTCAAATAAGAGTGAGTGATATGGAGTGTTAGTGAGTTTGAGGTGTTTTAAGGAGGGAGTGAGAAGGTTATATGCTAGGTAGTGCCAAGTCATGCTAGAGTGCCATGGAATGTCAGGGAGGGGCAGGGTGTTCTAGGGAGTGCCAAAGCATGCAAAGGAATTCAGGGGGTGCCAACACATGCCACATAGTGCCAAGAGATTATTATATGTGCCAAGTGCTATGGCACATCAAGATGTAAACTATGTTTCTCAGTTTTTTTATGGCCACAGTTGGACATGAGCCTTGACCTAGTAACTTGTAACTTGTTAAGTGGGTTAAGTTGAAATTGTACATGAGTAGCCCAATATGAGTAATAGTCAATTCTTAGGTAAAAAAGGCATAGTACAGTTGTAGTAACCGTACCTTGGTCAAGTTATTTTAGTTTAGACAAGTCTTGGTTAGGTTCCCAAGTCCCCAAAAAATTAAGGGTAGTTGTGAGGGCATGATAGCTAAGGAGTTCTAGGGCGTGCCAAGGAATGAAAATTCATGCTAACACATGTTAGACACTGTCAGTGCATGCTAAAGAGTGTTAGGAAGTGTTAGGGTATCATAAGGGATAACTAGGTCAAAATTCATGGAAATGAACAAATAAGAGTGTGTTCCAAGGAGTGCCAATGAATTCCAGGTGTCTTAAGGAAAAAGAGCTTTAGGAGAAGGTCATAATAGGAATTGTAGGAGGGAAGCCTATGGTTACAATAAGGGGTTGGTCAGAGTAGTTTCAGATAATGGAAGACTTTTGGTTGGGCAAAACATTGTTTTTCCAATGACTTTGTTGCGTTCCCAAGTCGCAAAAAAAGTAAGGCTATCTATGAGGGCATGACAACTAGGGAGTGCTAAGGCATACTTCCATAGAATGTTAGGAAGTGTTAACACATTCTAGACAATTCCAAGCCATGTTAGGCATGCCAATACAATCCAACTGGTAAGGCATGCCAAGATGTGCTAGGTGCTAAGGTGTGGTGTGAACACATGCTAGGGAGTGTTAGGTCCAAGTGCTAGGGAAACACGAGGGAGCACTAGTTTCAAATGCATGGAAATGAAGTGTCAGCAAGCTACATGTGTGTTAAGGAGGGAGTTAAAAGGTATTTTATGTAGTTCCAAGGCATGGTAGAGTCTTGGGGAAGCATACCAAGATGTGTCAAGAGCCAAGGTGTGCTAATGTGCGCTAAGGAGCATTAGGGAATGTTAGGGAAACAAAAGGGAGCACTAGGTCAAAATTCATGGAAATGAATGAATAAGAGCGTGTGACGAGTGTCAGTGAGTTCTAGGTGTGATATGGAGAGAGTGATAATGTGTGTTAGGCAACGTTAAGTCATTCTAGAATGCCAGGGTGGCATGTGACCAAGATGTGTCAGGTGCCAGGGTGTGCCAACATGTGCTAGGAGGTGTTAGGGAGTGCCAGGGAAACACAAGGGAGCACTATGTAAAATTAATGCATGAAAATGAACAAATAATAGCTTGTGTCAGGAAGTGTCAGTGAGTTCCAAGTGTGTTGAGGAGGGAGTGACAAGGTATGATAGAGGTCACGGAAACATCCCAAGTTGTGCCACGTTCTAAGGTGTGCCAATGCATGTCAAGGACTGTTATGGAGCACCAAGGAATGTCAAGGGAGCACTAGTTTCAAATTCATGGAAATTAATAAGAGTGTGTGATAGGGAGTGTCAATGAGTTCTAGGTGTGCTAAGGAGGGAGTGACAAGGTATGATAGGTATTTCCAAGGAATGCTAGAGTGTCAGGGCAACATGCCAAAATGTGTTAGGTGTCAGGGTGTGCCAATGTGTGCCAGGGAGTGTTAGGGAGCTCCATAGAAAGACAAGGGAGAACTAGTTCAAAATTAATGGAAATGAAAGGATAAGGGTGTGTGATAGGGAGTGTCATCGAGTTCCAAGTATTCTAAGGAGGGAGTGACAAGGTTATATGTTAGGCAATGCCAAGGCATGCTAGAGTGTTAGGGCATGTTAAGGAGTGCTAGGGTGTTCTAAGGGGTGAAAAACATGCCAATAAATTTGGAGGATGCTAACACATGCCACATATTGCTAATGGAGTGTTAAAAGTGCTAGGTGTTATGACATGTTAAGATGTAAACTATGTTTATTAGTTGTTTTATGGCCATAGTTGGATGTGAGCCTTGACTTGGTAACTTGTTAAGTGGGATGAGTTGAGATTGGAAATGAATAGCTTAAGATGTGTTATAGGATGTTATTAGGTGAACAAGGAATAGTCTAGTTGTAGTAACTATAAATTGGTCAAGCTATTATAGTCAAAGAAGGACTTGGTTGGATTCCCAAGTCTAAAAAAAGGTAAGGTTAGTTGTGAGGGCATGACAACTAAGGAGTGTTAAGGCATGCCAAGGAATGAAAAGGTGTGCTAATAGATGGAAGACACTGTCAATGCATGCTAAGGATTGTTAGGGAGTTCCAGGGGAACAAAATGGAGAATTAGGTCAAAATGCTTGGAAATGAATGAATAAGAGTGTGTACTAATGAGTTTGAGTGAATTCTAGGTGTCCTAAGGATGAGGTTTTTTAGGAGAAGTTCATAATAGGACTTGCAAGAGGGAAGTCTATTGTTGTGATAAGGTGTGGAAAAAGTAATTTCAGATAAAGGGAGACTTTGGGTTGGGCACAATTTTTTTTTGCTAATGACTTAGTTGGGTTCCCAAGTTGCAAAAAAAGTAAGGCTATCTATGAGGGTATGACAACAAGGGAGTGCCATGGTGTTCCAGGGAATGTAATGTTCCCAAGTAAGGCTATTTTTGAGTGCATGAGTGCCAAGGCATGCTTGGGAATGATAACATGTGCTAGATAGTGCGAAGGCATGTCAAACATGCTAAGATGTTCCAAGTGCTAAGACATGCCAAGATATGAAAGGGTGTGACAATGCGTGTTAGGGACAATCAAGGAAAAAAAAGTGATAAACAAGTTATACTACAAGGATATGAACACATAAGAAGTCTAATAAGTCATCAATTTACCTATTCCATGAGGGGCATGCTAGGAAAACAACACTAGGTGTGAATATGTGCCAAGTGCCAAGTGCTAGTGCATTCTAAATGCCATATCTTCCTATATTCCTTCTCATCTACTTTTCAATAATTTATCTCAAATAAATTTAATATTAAACCATTCCAAAGCATACCAATTCTTCTCAATGCATGTCAGGCATGCTAATACTTGCCAATCACTAACACTTTCCAAGTGCCAATGTGTGTTAGGGAGTGTTATGCATGATATGAAGTGGCAGGGCATGTCAAAAAGTGCTAATTAGAGAGTTCCAATGCATGTTGAGGAGTGTTAGGGAGTACTAGGACAACACAAGGGAGCACTAGGTAAAAATGCATGCAATTAAATGTATATGAGGGCGTGTCAAGGAGTGGAAATGAGTGTGCCTATTTTTCATGCCAAGGAGGGAGTGAAAATTTATTCTAAGCATTCACACACCATATTTACCACTCACTTCTTACCATTCCCGCATCATAAAAAAAACCGAAAAAGTTCATTCTTAAAATTTCTTGTGTAGTTTCCTAATTTCATTCAAGTAGAATATCGCAATTACTTATGTCAGTAATGGTTCAATAATATTTTTATTCCCTTAAAGGAACTCTTCCTAGACATGCACCCCATCAAACATAAATAATCGAGTGAAAATGAATGGAAATGAATGAATAAGAGGGTGTGTTGGGGAGTGTGAGCAAGGATTAAGCGTGGAAAGGGGGGAGTGTCAAGGCATGCTAGGGAATGTTATGGCATGTCAAGAAGTGACATGGTGTTCTAACATGTGCCAGATAGTGCCAAGGCATGCCAATGTATTCCAGGCATAATAATACATGCCATGTTCTAACGCATGACGAAATGTGCCAGGTGTTAGGGTATGCGAAAATGTCTCAAGGAGTGTATGAAAACCAAGTTAGAATGCAAATCAATGAACACATATGAGGAAAAATAATTCAAGACATTACCTTTTCAGGAGGGGCATGCTAGGCATACCAACACTAGTGACAATACATGCCAAGGGCCAAGTTTTAGCTTGTCTTAACTGCCAACTCATCATCTATTACTTCTCTCTTAATTTTGAATAATTGACATCAAATAAACTTTATCTTAAACCACGCCAAGGAATTATAGGGCATCCAAACACATGCGAATAATTTTCAAGTGCCACCAAGTGCCAAGAGCCAATATGTGTGAGCGAGTTATAGGGCATGCTATGGAGTTCCAAGTTTGCTAAGAAGGGAGTGAAAATATATGCTAGATAGTTCCAAGGCATGCTAGAGTGCTAGGGAAGCATACCAATATGTGCCAAGTGCCAATTTGTGTTGAGTGTTAGCAAGTGCCAATGAAACACAAGGGATGAATATGTAAAAATGCATGGAAATGAATGAATAAGATTATGTGACATGGAGTGTTAGTGAGCTCTATGTGTGCTAAGGAGGGAGTGACATGGTATGATAGGAAGTCAAAATTCATGCTAGTGTGCTAGACTGGTAGGTGGCTAAGATGTGCCAGGTGCGAAGGTGTACCAACATATGATAGGAAATGTTAGGGAGCCATAGGGACACACAAAGGAGCACTAGGTTAAAATAATGCATGAAAATGAATGATTAAGAGATTGTGACATGAAGTGTGAGTGAGTTCTAGGTGTGCTAAGGAGGGAGTGAAAAGGTATGCTAGAGGTTAGGGAAACATACCAAGATGTGCCAGGTGTTAGGGTGTGCCAATGCATGTCAGGGATTGTTATCGAGTGTCAGGGAAAAAGAAGGGACCAATAGTTTAAAATGCATGGAAACAAAGGAATAAGAGAGTGTGAGAGGGATTTTTAGTGAATTCTAGGTGTGCTAACGTGGGAGCGACAATGTATTTTAGCTACTCCCAAGGAATGATAGAGTGCCAAGGTGACATGCAAAGATGTTCCAAGTGCCAGGGTGTGCCAATGTGTGTCAGGGAGTGCCATGGAAACATAAGGGAGAAATAGTTTAAAATTCATGGAAATAAATGGATATAGAGTGTATGATAGGGAGTGTTAGTGAGTTCCAACTGTGCTAAGCAGGGAATGACAAGGTTATATTCTAGGAAATTCCAAGGCATGCTAAAGTTCTATGGCATGTCAGGGAATGGTAGGGTGTGTTAGGGAGTTCCAAATCATGTCAAGATGTAAACTATGTTGTTTACTTGTTTTATGGCCATGATTAGACGTGAGCCTTGACTTGGTAACTTGTTAAGTGGGATGAGTTAGTATTGGACATGAGTAGCCTAAGATAAGTTATAAGCCAATATTAGGTGAACAAGGAATAGTCTAGTTGTAGTAAATGAAACTTGGTTAAGTTGTTGTAGTCAAGGCATGACTTGGCTGGGTTCCCAAGTCTTAAAAAAGGAAGGGTAGTTATGAGGATATGATAGTTAACGAGTGTTAGGGTGTCACATTGAATTAAAAGGTTTGATAACACATGCCAGTTAGTGTTAATGCATGACGAGGCTTGTTGGGGAGTGTTAGGGCATCACAAGGGAGAACTAGTTCAAAGTCCATGGAAACAAATGAATAAGAGTGTCTGCCAAGGAGTGTCAGTGAATTCCAGGTGTCCCATGGACGAGGTGTGTTAGGAGAATTTCTAGGAATTACAAGAGGCAAGAATACAATTGCGATAAGGGATGGACGAAGAGATTTTAGACAAAGGGAGACTTTGGGCTAGACATAATACTATTTTTTCAAAGACTTGGTTGGGTTCCCAAGTTGCAAAAAAAGTAAGGTTATCTATGAGGGCATGAAAACTAGGGAGTGCCAAGGTGTGAAGGGAATCCCATGAAGTTCTAACACATGCTAGAAAGTTACAAAGCATGTTAGGCATTCCAATATGTGCTAGGTGCTAGGGGTCTTGCACTAACACATGATAGATTGTGCCAAGGAAACAGAAGGGAGGACTAGTTTCAATTGCATGGAAATGAATGAATAAGAGTTTGTGATAGATAGTGTTAGCAAGTTCTAGGTGTGATAAGGAGGGAGTGACAAGGTATTCTAGGCAATTCCAAGGCATGATACAGTGCTAGGAAGCATGCCAAGATGTGCCAATTTGTGCCAAGGAGTGTTAGGGAGTGCTAGAGAAACACAAGGGAGCACTATGTCATAATGCATGGAAATGAATGAATAAGAGTGTGTGAAAAGGGGTGTCAATGAGTTCCAAGTGTGCTAAGTAGGAGTGAAAAATTAATGCTTAGCAGTGCTAAGGAATTATAAAAAAGAGTTGATTTTAAATCGACGATATATACCTCATCTGAGCTCCAAATGGATTTTTCATTTGGGTAATTTTTCGCAAGGAATCCAAATATGCTATTTTTTTTTTAATTTTACACCAAAATCTTCAGATATTATCTGCAAACTCGTCATCCAAAATTTTCCTGCTTTGATACCATGTAGAAAATATAAGCAAAAAGATTCAATCTGATCTTTTAATGTACTAAAACCAGATATTGAATCCTTCCTACAATTTTCGGAAACAAAACATGATTTCACAATCACATATAAGTAAGAGAAATAAATTTTCAATTGCACAACACAAGATGTATCTAGGGAAATAAACTACCCAAAAACACTCTATATTTATTGTGTATTAAGTCATGGAATCATGAAACAATACAATGCTTAATCTCTCATGAGATTCTATAGCACTCTTCCAATTGTCTCTTGCTGATCTAGGAAAACTCGGTTTAGTACTTAGCCAATTCTCAGCCTTCCTTCAACCTACCTTACTCATGAAATTTCTAGGGAATTAGCTCCCTATTAATTGGGAAAATTAATCTTCCTTGATTGCGCAATCCATCATAGCATCCCAATGACATTATAATTCCATATGGTAAATTTTGTATAAATACAACTAATAGTTATGCTCCCTTTAACCTCTGTCTCAAATGGGTCTTCCTCAAAACTGACATGCATGCAGTTATTAATAGTGAATTATTAGTTATCTGATTGATAGCTCATTATGAATTAAATCTAATTTAATTCACTAGTTGACCTCTCACTAACTCATGACTTGTTTATAACTATTTGAACTGATTTTAACTCATTTAATTGAGTTAAGTAATTCACACCCGCACCCCACTAATGCATCAACTACAACTAGACTCCAAAAATATTATATTAATAACTCCACATGCCTCATCTTAGACCCTCAACTCGAATTTATTGAGCTAACTTAGTCATCATGACTTAGTTAACTGATAGAAGTTGTTATGGGATGAAATTAAAAATTATTGTCCACTTTATTTAAGGGAAAAATAAATTAGACACCCCACATTCCTCACTCCTGGTGCATCGAAATTCCTCACTAGTGTGGGTGAATTTTTTTTTTTGTCCTTTCTGGTTTCCAATTTCAATGTTTCTTGTTGCAAATTTCAACATGTCAGAATTTGATGTGGCCTTCACACAAAGACACCGTTGAAATCACATGCCCAAATTCTCATGAGCAACCTCTCTTAAGCTCGATATTCCATAAGAGAACCAACAATATTCCATCCTACTTCCTAGCTCGAATCGGCCATTAAGTTATGCAACATTATTGTGAACCCTCACATGATGATCTTATTCTTGGAGGATGATGATGGCCTCCATTTAGCAACACTTACTCATACCTCTTACTCGATCAATATTAGGACTACATCTCTATTTGCCCCCTTGATAAAATGAGATCCTTCTCACTTGATGTTCTTTCCTTCACCATAAGGCCTCCTTAAATATTTTTTCCTATACCTCTTAGGAACCCTCTATAACTTATGGGTTTTATCCACTTAGACCTTAGGAAATATTAATTTTCCTTTTTAATTTTCTTTTAGACTTTAAACCCCATCTTGGATCCAAAATTCCTTTTCTTGGCTTCTTTGCCCATAAAGCCTTTTGTGACCAAACTCACACAAACCCATCTCACTAAGCTTGTAGAGTAACTCCCAAGCTACATAATTCAACAACATAGTCTAGTTGTAGTAACCGTAACTTGGTCAAGCTCTTGTAGTCAAGCGAGGGCATTGTTGGGTTCCCAAGTTACAAATTAAGTAAGGGTAGTTGTGAGGGAATGATGCCTAGGGAGGGCCAGGGCATGCACATTAAGAATGAAAAGGCATGCTAAAACAAGTCATAGAATTTCAATGCATGCTAAAGAGTGTTAGGGAGTGTCGGGGCATATCAAGGGATAAGTAGGTCAAAATTCATGTAAGGAACAAATAAGAGTGTGTGCTAGGGAGTGTCAGTGAATTCAAGTGTTTTGAAGACAAATTTTGTTAGGAGAGGTTCAAAATAGGATTTACAGGAGGCAAGCCTATAGTTGTTATACGAGGATCGACATAGCAGTTTGAGACAAATGGATATCACTTTGCGCTAGGCACAACATTGTTTTTCCTTTAGCTATTTTTTTATATGAGATGTGGCACACTTTGGGTACATGCTCATGTTTTAAAATATTATAGATAACTGCATATTGTACATTGTTGTGTATAAGTTTTGGGGCATTCGACTTGTGTCAGCTTATATCTTGCGTGCCTTCTGCATATTGTGGTTCTTGCAAACTCTCTGTTAATTTTCTACAGTTTATATGAACTGAACATACATGTGAAATATTTCCTATGTAAGCCATGTTTCTTAGTTGTTTTATGGCCATGGTTGCATTATGTGATCCTTGTCTTGGTAACTAGTCAAGTGGGACAAGTTGAGCCTAGATATGAGTGGCATAAGATGAGTTATAGGCAGTTCTTAGGTGAACAGGCCACAATCTACTTGTAGTAGGTACAATTGGTCAAGTTGTTGTGGTTGAAGAAAGCCAATATTGCCACATGAACTGCAGTAACTAAGGAATTGATTGGGTTCCCAAGTCGTGAAAAAATGTAAAAGCTAGTTGTGAGGACATGAGTGCCAAGGCATGTCAGGGAATGCTAAGATGTGTCAAATAGTGCGAGGGCATGTCAAAAATGCTAATATGTGCCAAGTGATAAGGCATGCCAAGATGTGAAAGGGTGTATCAATGCGTTCTAGGGACTTTCAAGGCAACAAAAGGGAGAAACAAGTTAAACTACAAGGAAATGAAAACATAAGAGGGTTAATAGGTCATCAATTTACCTTTTCTAAGAGGGGCATGCTAGGCACACCAACACTAGGCGCCAATAGGTTCCAAGTGAAAAGTCTTAGGGCATTCTAAGTGCCAAGTCTTCCTTTGTTGTTTCTCATCTACTTTCCAATAGTTGATCTCAAATAAATTTGATATTAAACCTACCAATTATACCATGGAATGTCAACGTATTCCATACATTCTAAGACTTTCCAAGTGCCAACATGTGCCAAGTGCCAATATGTGTCATGAAGTGTTATGCATGCTATGAAGTGGAAGGGCATGTTGAAGAGTGCTAAGGTGTGCTAGAGAGTGATAATGCATGTTGAGGATTGTTGAGGAGTACTAGGAAAAAACATTAAGTGATCACTAGGTCAAAATTCATGGAAGTTAATGAAAATGATGAACGTGTCCAAGGGACTAGTGTTAATGAGTGCTAGTTGTCATGCTAAGGAGGGAGTGACAAGGTATAATAAGGATTGGTAAGGCATGCTAGGGAATATCAAGGCATGTCAAGAAGTCTCAAAGCTTGCTTGGGAGTTCCAGGGTGTGCTATTTATATGTGCCAAATAATGCCAAGATATTCCAATACATGCAAGGTGATAAGGATATGTAGGGTGCCAGGGTATGCCAATATGTGTCAAGAAGTTTCAAGGAAACAAAAGGAAGAACAAATAAGAGGGTTAATAAGTCAAGAATTTATCTTTTTCAAAAGGGGCATGATAACCACACTAATAATAGGTCCCAATACATTCCAAGTGTAATTGTGTGCCAAGTGCTAATGTATGTCAATGCGTTCAACCAAGGTCTTCAAGGGAATTCTAGGGACTACATGCATGCCAACACATACTAGGATATATTTATGTTGTGCTATTGCATGCGACCATGTGCTTGGGTGTCAATGCCATGAAAATATGTTCCAAGACATGCGAGGTGATAATAAATGTTAGTGTGTGCCAAAGCATTAATTTAAGGTGTGCCCAGATTTTTGAGGAGTTTTAGGTATCTATCATTAATAGAATTGACAGAGCTTGATTATGTATTAAATAATATATTTCCTACACACATTAGTGGGACTTTATCTAAAGGGAATTTTCTAGATAATAAAACTAATAGATATGAATCATGTGTTGAATCATAGGAAAACTTTATTCGACTAGTCATTACATGAGGGAAATGATGCACACTAATTGCTTCTTATAAAATTGACTGACTCTAACCACTATGTCCTTGGACATATCATAAAAAAATACTCCACAATAATGGTGTTAAATCATTATCTCTTGAAAAAAAAAATATTAACAAGCACATAACGTAATCAAAATCATTCGAATGATCAATGGTGACGAACATTTTTTGACCGTAACCAAAAGTAACAAAAATAATATCGATGAAGGTCATTAAAATTTCGTCACTAGAAGTGTCACCAAAGAAAGAATTAGTTGTGTGCCTTTAACGACCCTCGCCAGAAGTGTCACTGAAAATGGCTTTGGTGATGAAAATTAAAGGACCATCACTATATACACTTATGTCGATGTTGTTTTAAGGACTATCACCATATGTGACATTGGTGACGGATCTTAAAGGTCTGTCACAAGCATGACCCTCACCAATGTCCTTTTTTCTTGTAGTGAGTCATAATTTTTAATGGGGGGTTGTGTTCAAAAGTTGTAGTTATCAGATAGATATTTCTAAAAATGTATCGTATGCAACAAATGGATATTATATGCCAATCTTACAACCCTAGGAACTTGATGTACCAATTTACCCGAATGATTCACACAGTCTTTTGGCAATTCATATACTAGGGTTAGTTTTTTAGCTGTTTAGGGTCCTCCATTATTTATCAAAAATAAATAGGCCTTCCAACATCATTATAACATAGTTCAAAAGTAATTTGGCTTCCACATATCTTCTCAAAGATAAGCTACCATCACTTGAGCTAATTTATTTCCATTTTGCATGTAAACACTTTTCAGTACTTTGTTATTAATGAATTGAAGTCATATTTTAGTTGTATATTTATGTTTATGTTTATATATATATATATATATATATATATATATATATATATATATATATATTATATTTCTTTGTTCCTTCATAAATCTGGATCAATGCTATCAGAGTTTATCTTTCTCTATTTTTGTGTGCATGTCCCCAATGAGTTCGTGGTATAAGGAGTTGGGACTTGAACTAGCTGAGCCCTTGAAAAATCATCCTTTCCGACACCGATGGCCTCCCATGGAGGAAGAAAAAAAGGACAAGGAAATATGATAACCTGTCAATTTTTTTCTCGAAGAAGCCCTCAAGTATAAAAATAATGAGATGATGGAAAAAATTTCTCAGATCCTTCAGTGGATGGCCACAGACAACTCATCTTCATCCAGTAGTCACTTTGGAGGTGCTACCCCCTTCAAGGTACAACTGAACTTCAATATCCCTATATTCAAATGTCAAATAAATGTAGATGTTGTAGATAAATGGTTGAATCTGTTGGAAGGTTATTTTTCAGTCGATAGTTTCTACGACAACGATAATATCACTTTTTCATTGCTGAAGGTTGCCCCCTATGTCAAGGAATTGTGGGAAACTTACAGTGATAAAGGGGCCCAAGAACCTTCTCTATTTACAACTACCCCATTTTGGAATTATTTCCAATACGTTTTCAAGTAACAGTATTACCCCATGGTGAAATATGAGGACAAGTTCAGACAATGGACCACACTTTGATGGTAAAGGAATCAATATGTGCATGAGCTCACAAATATTTTTCATACTCTGTTAACAAATTCAGGATATTAAAAGACTCTGAGCGACATATGGTGCTCAAGTATTGCAATTCTCTACCCAGATACATTCAAGAATAAGTGGAGTTCCTAGAAATCTCACCACTTAGTACAACAGACTGATATGCTGCCAAGATTGAACAGATTTTTTAAAAAATAAGTCCAAATTTGGATTCAAAAATCAGAAACAGGGCAAGAGCACTCGAAAACCAAAAAAATATATATATACCCAAGGTGTAGTGACCTAAGACAATCCATCGAAGCTACAAGAAAAGAATGGCACCATAAAGATGAAGAAGGGCACGGGTTGGCGGTGTAAGTTACACAAGAGACCCATGATGAGCACTATCATTAGGTATATGTGGAGGGGTTAATTGTCACCTTTTTTGTCCTATTATTCTCTCTTTATCACATTTAATTACATTATCGTCATTTCTTTATTAGTGTATATGGTGATTACGACTTGTCATACTTTGAATGCGTAATATGGTTTAAATGAAGGATAATCGCGAAGATTAACCATTTTAGTTGAATATTGTGCAATCAAAGCTCAGATTAGATAGAAAGGAGAGATTATAGAGGATTTTACCACCTCCTTAACTCCTTAAGGCATCTAAGGGATCCTCGATATTCCCTCCAACAACTCAAAATCAAAGGCAGCCAAGCAAGTGGAAGACCAAGTGAACCAAAGGTCCACTTCTCTTGCAGTCAAAGGGGAAAAATCACCTACTTTATGGATTTTTTGGTATCTACCCTTTAGGTTAAATATGGTAGAGAAAGAGCTCATTAGGATTCAAATTTTAGAGATAGTTAGGAGACTCTTAGCTCTTGTAATAGTCTTTTGTGACTTTCATGGTTATGTAATGAGATTGTTTCTGCAATAAAATGAGTATTTAGTTTATCCTTCACTGACTTAATTTTAAAGATTTGAGCTTGTGGGTTAGGGCCCAATCCATTGGCCTCAGTCTATCTTGTGTATTTATGTTTACTTTCAACTCCATTATAGTTAGTTTATTTCATGTGTTGTAGTTAGTTTGCTTACATTTCATTTTGCGGTGTTTCGTTTTCTTCCATTTCATGTTGTTGTATTTAGGCTCTTATATATCATGGTACTGTAACATATAAAACTCCCAAGTTTTGTGTCAAATCCTTGCTCCCTCACCTCTTTCATTGGATCTTGAGGAGGAAAGATCTTCACCACAGACCCAAAATTGCTTTAAGATTATGCTTTCTTGGAAATGATAGATAGTTTGATGTATTTATCATGAACATGTTATTAATCCTAAGTTAGGTTTCCAATTCAAATGCATAGGTAAGTTTTCTTATTAAATTCAACTCATATTTTCCACCATTTTCATCATATATTTCTCAATGTTAATTTCATGAACATGTAGTTTTCTTGTAGGTTTGAGTAGAGCAGTAGAGGAGGAATCCACCAACATCACTAGCTTCATTTTCCACCCTCCACCAACCTACTTTCAACAAAATCACCTTCAACCCCATTTTTTGAGATCTTCACAGCAATGCCGACAGCTAGCCTGGAGGTGCAAAATGGGCTTTGCAAGAAGTTATTATCTTGATCAACGGGTTTTCCACCTTCCATCCATCTAATTCCACCTTCATCCCACCTTTCCCACCCCTTTCCTCTTCATTTTTCACCTCAAACTACCATAATCTTGTTTCCTGTAACGTTTTAGGACATCTTGTAGCACTACAGGAAACCTTGTAGAAGATCCTATAGCAGCACAAATCAACCACATATTTTTCCAAGAAACAATCTCTCAGTTCACATAGAGATGACATGACCTCCAAGACACCTTCACCTCTGAATCCATGAGTCCAAGACCTTCTTAATACACCTCAGTGCCTACTCCTTTTGCTGCAAAACATAGTATTTACAAGCAAGTTTAGCTCATGAATATATGCATTGTTAAAACATATCAATGAAGCATGAATTAGTTAGAGTTTAACTATCCATTTGGGCCAACAATGTGTGCTCAGATTAGCTTCCCTTTCTGCAAGTTTAATTCAACAATTTACTATATGAATGCCACTTATTTTAACTATGTTCCTTTCTTTAACCTTATTGTGTATTTCCATTCTTTGAAATAGCTAGGTGTATCCTTATGCTATAAACTATTTTATTTCTTGCTAATAGAGTAATGCTCTTTAGTTATTTATAGTGTTCTATTTCATTCAAAATTGTGACAGACTTCATCCCCTAGAAGTAATCGTAGAATTAGCACCCCTTCGTAGGACTAAGAAGAGGATGGCATGAGTGGAATGCATCTGATGTGTATATAGCACTATAATCTCCAAGTTTGTATGAACCTTGGGCTAATAAAATAAAGTAGAGTAGCCTATGGGAGTTGCAACACTCTTGGTGAAGTACCAGGGCTCACCACTTTTTGGCATCGCTGCCAGGGAGGTGTCTAAGTAGATGCTTTGATTTTGTTTTCGCATTATTTTCTTCTTTTATTTTACATTCAATTCCAAAATATTGAAAAATATGAAAAAAATTTCATTTTAATGCCTCTTAGGAGTAAGGATAATCAAAGAAAATTTTTACCAAAAACCTCCACATCCCCACATAGTCACCCTTCACTCTTCTTCAGTGGTTGTGAGGTTGAACACACCATAGGTGAGTCTCTTGAAAACTTTTAAGCACCTATTGGAGAAGAGGAAGAACTTGCTTCACCTGTAGAACCTGCTTCACCACTTCAAGCCATGGCTAAGATGGGGCCCCAAGGATTATTTCCCATTAGAGAAACAAATGGGGAAACTAGGATGAAGAACATCAGTCCCTCAACCCTTCCACATTTCATTGGACTTACCTCTGAGGATCCTGACACCTTGATGTTCAATTTTTTTTTTGTATGCAGTAGTTGTGACTATGCCTCAGATGAAAAAAAGTTAAAACTTTTCCCATCCACCCTCAAGGATGAAACCTTTCTATGGTTCATGGGTTTTCCTGAGAACAACATCAATACCTGGGAACAGATGAAATATTACTTTAAAAAAATATATAGGGACTACTGTAGATCAAAATAAACTAAGGAGGAAATATTTAGGGTGACTCTAGGACCTGTTGAATCCCTAAAGGATTATGAAGAAATATTCCAGCTAAACTAAAAAAGAGCCAACTGCACCCTTGATCTTGGATCACTTAAACTGGTACTTCTCTGAGGGATCAAGGAGGTGGTAGAAACCCTTAATATGCTACCAGGAGGGGATACCTACAAGCTTCCTTATGAGGAAACATAAACTATCTTTAGGAATCACTCTAGGGAAGCTAGGAAGAAAAGTAGAGCTAGCCAAAGCATGACCAACACCCCTTCCTCTTCCTCCTCCATCAAGAATGAGATTGGAAATATGTTGGAGGACTTCAAAAGTGATTTTTTTCACACCTCTTCTCTGCAAATGGACACAATGCAGATCAAGAGGAAGAAAGAGGAAGACGAAATTGCCTTGGCTATCTTCTTCCCTAGATGTACTAGAAGACACCCTCAAAATGAATTTCCACTAAATTTCATAGAGGTTTTCTTAGTCTGTGAAGAGAACCATGACATAGATAAGTGTCCCTCTTTACCTAGGCTTAAAGTTGTATATCAAGGTGGGGAAGTAGGACCAGAGCAACTCTGTTTCATAAATCAAAGAAGGCCTCAAGGGCCTCGGTCATATCAGCAGGGTATGCAAGTTGCACCTTACTCCTATTATCATACCAACTAGAATGCACATATGCAATATTGGTACACTTCCACTCCTCCACCATTGCCTACACATCCTACTTGGCCTTAAAACCCTCCATTTCACACCCAACCTCTGAACCAACAATTCCAGAACTATGTTCCTCAACCACCTCAGTGGAGAAACCCATCACAAGGGTGGAGGCCCCAACATAATCCACCACCTACCTTACTACCTCCACCCCAACCTCAACCTCATCTCACCCATTGTGCTCAACACAAGCTACCTCAGATTCCTGCATAGCCCAATACGAACCCGAACAACAAGCAGGAACAACATGTTTAGAGTCGAGAGACATCCTATCCAGCTTATGCTGTGGAGATACATGAGATCAATATCTATTCCAAAAGAGTAATCCTGAAAAACCATCCTCCATCTCCACATGCATAGGTTGAGGAGTAAAAGGAAGATATTAAAGGCTCACATACAACAACCTCCTTTTCCTGAGGGCTTGATCCACTCGTGTCACCACACCGCATAGGAGACTGAAATTCTAAGAGAACTGAAGCATTTTTGTGTGAAAATACCCCTTCTCCAGGCCATTAAGTATGTTCCTATTTACAATAGTTTGATCAATAAAAAATTCTTTAAGGAACCTGAGATAAAGAAGAAAGATACCCTAGCCATCAATGTAGTAGGACAAATCTCCGACTTAATGTTGGGAAGGGTGATGTTCCCAAAGTACCTAGACCCTGGTAGTCCAGTTGTGGATGTACACATAGATGGTATCATAGTCCCCAATACTCTGATTGAACTTGGGGCTGCCATCAATATAATGACAAAGGAAACTATACTTAAACTCAACCTTGAAGGGACTTTGAGGAAAAACACAATGGTTTTGTGTAGTATACCTAGGGGGGAATAATATAGGGTACAGAGGGAGGTACCCAAGGTAATAATATGATGTAATAATGTAAGAATGATAAATAAATGGGACATAGTTAATAAATAAAGTGGTTAACCCACATTATGCAAGGGACCACATGTAGCTAGGGAATAAAGTGATCAGCCCATTGTATTGAATGTATGGTATTGAGAGACCCTTGGTAACTACCCATGGTATTGCATGTATGAAACCTATATAGAGACTAGAGACTCTTCAATGAGAGATGTCAAGGATTATTATATTGACAAGAATATGGCTTGTGGAAGGATCTCCTTCCTTAAAGAGTGAATGTATGGTGTTGCCCTACCTAAAGGGTTTTGATATTAATGAAGATCTGAAGGCAATTTTTGGGCGGCGCGTTTGCAGAGCAGCTCTGAACTTTCTGGCGCAAAATTTTCAGAAATAAATAACAGATCTGGATTCCTTGTGAAAAAATACCCAATTTCAAAAAAAAAAAACCATTTGAATCGGAGTCTGGATGAGGGCAATATCTCTAATTTAAATTCAGCTTTGTTGCAAAAATGTTTCTGACAACAATTTGTGTACGGAAGCTCTCTTAAAATTTTTTGTAGATTTTGGTGTATAATTTTAGACACATAATTATATATCTGATATCCCCTTGAAAACTTACCCGATTTCAAAAAAAAAATCTATCAAATCGGAGTCCGGATGAGGGAGTTATCACTGATTTAAAATCAGCCATTTTTTTCAGAAATTTTGTGACGACGAGATAGTTGCAGTGTATATCTGTGTTTCCAGAGCGCCTAGATCGGGATTTCAGCCACGTAGATAGATGCAGAATGACCATTCCATTTCCGAAAATGGGTTATATTAAGGATTCTGAGTTATATTGACCGAGTAATGTCCATTTTAAATTTTTTCCAATGTAAGTGATTTTCTTCAAAACCCTTACTTTCTTTTAGGAGTTCTCGCAAGATGAAGTTTACAGGAAAAGATGATAGCCCTACTATTGAAGATCTTTTACAATATACAAGGCTCAATACCGAAATTTTTGGATATGCTCCATAGGGCTTCATATGAAAGACGAGGAAAATAAATGGTGGACCTCACTTGACAGCTCAGTGAGGAAACTTCCCGAGAAAAAACTTGAAAAATTCCTTTTGGATAAGTGGTCTCAAGCCAAAAAGAAGGATAGTAAGATCCATAAAGAATTACTTTCTACTAATATTTCCATATTACAGGTTCATGAAAGTATTCAGAAAGATAATATCATTGTGTCTATCTTTCCTAGTTGCAAACATAATTGTATCAATGTTAATTTGGCTAAGAAATTGCAGGTTCTAGCAAAAACATATTAAAAACACACGAGTTGATAATGAAGATGTTGAAATCTATAAATATTTGAATATTTCAATGATAACTATGTGTTTCATTCTGATTTTTATGCTTCAGATATGGCTGATGTGGATGTTGTTTTGGGACACCCTTGGATGGAATCTATTGGTACTATCAATTTTAATGTGCAAAAGAAATTCATGAAGCTCTGGTATAAAAAGAAGAAAATTAAAATATAGGACATTTGCATGAGGAACCATGCAGAGACTAGGGAAGGAGAAGCACAATTCTCTAACGACAAAGACACATCAAATGATGAGCCTTTTATGGTAGACAACCAAACGCAAAAATCAAAGCAGGTATTAGGAAAAGCACCAGACACCACTCCATCACCAATAGTGGAGGAATTAATGAAATATATTCCATCAGTTAAAGCTTCAACATATCACCACCCACATCACCCATCAAGACAACAACCATCAAGGTGGCTATGAATTAACAACAAGGACAACAACCCCTAGATGACACATAGAGAGGTGTGATGATCCATCCACAACACATCAACACAGAGGGACCACCAAAACCCGCTTCCATCTCAAGCGAGCGAGGCACCAACTAGATCAATTGTTCACCTTTCTCTAGGATGGCTAGATGCACACGAATGATACTAGTGGAATACTCTTTTGAGTAGATCTTATTATTTGTGTTCTTCTCATGTTTCAGGGATGAAACATGTTTAAGGGGGGTGTAATGTAGTATATCTAGGGGGAATAATATAGGGTACAGAGGGAGGTACCCAAGGTAATAATATGATGTAATAATGTAAGAATGATAAATAAATGGGCCATAGCTAATAAATAAAGTGGTTAACCCACATTATGCAAGGGACCACATGTAGGTAGGGAATAAAGTGATAAGCCCATTGTATTGGATGTATGGTATTGAGATACCCATGGTAACTACCCATGGTATTGCATGTATGAAACCTATATAGAGGCTAGAGACTCTTCAATGAGAGATGCTAAGGATTATTGTATTGAAAAGCATATGGCTTGTGGAGTGATCTCCTTCCTTAAGGAGTGAATGTATGGTGTTTCCCTACCTCAAGGGTTTTGATATTAATGAAGATCTGAAGTTTTATCTTCTATGGTGTTATTTCTTGCGCATATTTTCCATTTCTATATGTTTTCTTGTCAAATCCACTACATTTTGAAACTTGCAGACCGATCCACAGTAGCTATGAAAGGAATTGTTGAGGATGTTATGGTTTCAATAGAATCTTGGGAGTACCCAGAGATTTCCTAGTCCTCTAGCCAAAAACCAATTTTAATGGATATAATCTCATTTTAGGAAGACCTTTCTTAGCCACTATCAATACATATATCAACTTTCAAGCTGGAAACATGACAATAAAGAATGGACCCTTGTCTAAACAACTAGTATTATATCCTCCTGCCCAACATTTCATTCACCATGACCTAGCTTTGTGGTTGGATGATGAAGAAGAAGAATATGAAGTATACAACAATATGCCCTACCCAAGGGGCAACCTGATGAGGATGCACTCATCGACCACATCATTCAAAGCTAGCCCACTAATGATATTCCACTTGATAACCTACTCAAAGAGTCTAAAATCCACCCTTCGATGGAGTTGCACCTAGTTTATTCAACCTCTGAAATCACCAAGGATGTATAATTTGGCCCATCAAAATCTCATAAAATTAAGTCATCTTTCTTAGCCATAGCAGAAGAGAATTTATGCTACCTCTTGAAATAAAACCTTGATTCATTTTCTTGGAACTAAAAATACATGAAAGGGGTGTATCCCTCGGTGTGCACACATCATATATACATTAAAGAAGGATGCAAT